>QEOT01004894.1:0-14726 GCA_003123785.1 Pterocarya stenoptera
TTTTTTTTTTTTATTATTATTATTTTAAGAACCCTGTTTTTGAGTAACATTATCTTATTAAATGCTGTCGGAAAAAAATAAAAATCACAAGAAGAAGAAAACTGGTAACTGATAAGAACCTAACCCCAAAGGATATAACGGACCTAAGGATATAACGGAGAGAAAATACTCAGTTCCTCAGTTCCAGTCTTTCGCGAGAGAGAGAGAGAGAGAAGGCGACAGTGCGAATGGAACTGGAAGACACTGTAGCAGTAGAAGTGAGAAAGCAAGAGGAGGTGGTGGAGACATGGAACCAGAGAAAGCAAACCCAGATACTGCAACTCTCCGAGAAGCTCATCCATGGGGATCTTGATTCCCAGATAGAAGCAGCAAGAGATATCAGAAAGCTGGTCAGAAAATCGTCTTCGTCGTCTTCGTCTTCTTCGATGAAAACCCGCTCAAAGTTGGCAGCAGCGGGCGTGATTCAGCCCCTAGTTTTCATGCTTGTCTCTCCCAGTCTGGATGCCCGGGAAGCTTCTCTCCTCGCTCTCCTCAACCTCGCTGTACGCAACGAACGGTAACGTCTCTCAACCTCTCTCTCTCTCTCTCTCTCTCTCTATTGGTATTTCCTGAAAGCTTTAAACTTGACATGTGGGCTTTGGTGTTTATCCTTGGGCGTGCGTATTTTTGGGTGTTGCCGAGGAATGGTTAAGAATGAAAAAATTACGGAAATTTGGTATTTTTTAGGGGTTTCAATTTGGCAGGATTCCGAATGTTTTATAATGTGACATGTTGGAAGTCGAATCAGCATGCTATATGGAGGGTTCGTTGGTATATGCTGGAACTCGTTGAAAATGTTTGTGGATGCTTACTGGATTTTAGGAATTGAATTTTTAAGGTGAGCGTCCGTTTGAGGCATTTCTTTCTTAAAATTTCTGAGAAATGGTAAGAAAGAAAAAGAGTGTGGAATTTTGTGTGTTGCTTAGGGTGTTTTCTTATTATAGCTGTAGACTCAGAAATTTGGGTTCGATTCCCTTTAGGAGTTTCTCTGGATTATCTGATATATGATTCTGGTGGATGGAGTCTTGTAGCTGGGCTTTACTTCCCAGGGGTGGATCCAAAGGACCTTGTCTTGGGGTTCCATGTCATCAAAAAGAAGATTTGAGTTTCTGTTTAACTTAGAAATCAACGTGTAGATGGGTTTTCTCAATTTTGTATTCTGATGTTTTTTCTATTTAATCTTCGGTCGAGACCAACAGTTATGGTGATGTCTTACTCATATTGGGTGTCCCAGCTGAAGCATCTAAATTGAATTTATTTATGTTTGTTCACATTTGGTATAATAATTTGTTTATATCTCACTTTAGGAGAGCTTCATGAGAATCTGGAAAATCTTGAATTCTTTGTCTGGTTGGTTGCTGATAAAATTGAGAAAAGAGGGTTAAGAAGGAAATCTCTATGTACGTGATTTCGATTTTTTACGAGGTTTTGACATTAAGAAAATCTATTCAATCACTCTACTTATTTGTGTTTGGCTGAGTTTGGGGGAACACCATGGTTCTTTTTCACATAAATGCTGAAAATACTAATACTCAGTGATTATCTCATTTGGTTTTACATGAAAAATGAACAGACGGAAAGAAAAATTCTTGAGAACATTGAAAGCTGGGCTGATTCCCTATCATTTTGACAGAAGCCAAAAGGCTTTATAGGGTTTTATGAACTTTTTTTTGAAGGCCATAGTTCATGCTGAGAATTTGGATGGAGAAATTTGCAGTTGGTTGATTCTTTGTGTGAGACTAAACAACTTTGTGGGATTACTCTCTTTGTCGGCATTGTATTGAAGTATGCAGTTGGGGAGTTTTAATATCATAACGAATGGTTATATGATAATTTTGATTCTGGAAATAGGTTTAAAATGTTTTTGTTAGTTTCAAGGGGCTGAATTGGGGCCAAATGCGGACTTGTTTGTGGTGTTCAAATATACAGACTTGTCTTTGCAGACCCTGTTTTGTATTCTTTACCACCGTCTAGTATAGCCCCAGCACTCTGATATCAAGAAAGCAACCTTTCTCGTCCTTTTTCTGGGAGCGGATCCTTTTCAGTTGTAGAAAAATAGATTTTGCCTGGTGAATGAATGTTCACCACAGTGGTGCATTCTCATTATCAGAAGTGTAACTGCTTGAAAGAAATCCTTTGCTACATTTTATTTTCAATTTTCTGAATGCCGGATAATATTTATTTGTTTGTTTGAATTTGTTGATTGTTTGATATGCTGTTGATTTTTACTATAGGGTCATTTATATTTTTGAATTTATCAGAAACAAGGTCAAGATAGTCACAGCAGGTGCTGTCCCTCCTCTAGTGGAGCTCCTCAAGTTCCAAAACGGCAGTCTGAGGGAATTAGCCACTGCAGCAATCTTAACACTCTCAGCTGCAGCACCAAACAAGCCCGCTATTGTAGCTGCTGGAGCTACGCCACTCCTGGTTCAGATCCTCTGTTCTGGAAGCGTTCAAGGAAAAGTTGATTCTGTTACAGCCCTACACAATCTCTCCACTAGCACAGAGAATGCCACTGCAATTCTTGATGCAAAAGCAGCTCCCCCTCTCATTAACCTCCTTAAAGAATGCAAGAAGTATTCCAAATTTGCTGAGAAAACTACAGCCCTACTTGAAATCCTTTCCAACTCCGAAGAAGGACGAATTGCGATTTCAAATTCTGATGGCGGGATTTTAACCCTTGTGGAGACGGTTGAAGATGGATCTCTAGTCAGCACAGAATATGCAGTTGGAGCTTTGCTCTCTTTGTGCCAGAGCTGCAGAGATAAATACCGGGAACTGATTCTTAATGAAGGTGCAATCCCAGGCCTTTTGCGACTGACCGTAGAGGGCACAGCTGAAGCTCGGGAGAGAGCTCGTACACTTTTGGATTTGCTTAGAGATTCTCCTCGAGAAAAGAGACTAGCCTCCTCAGTTTTGGAGAGAATTGTTTATGACATTGCTGCCCGGGTTGATGGAGCAGATAAAGCTGCTGAAACTGCCAAGAGGTTACTGCAAGACATGGTTCAAAGAAGTATGGAGCATAGCTTGAGCCGCATCCAGCATAGTGCTGCATCATGTACACCCTCGGATATTCGATCTACATAATTTAACCCAATCAATTTTTTTTTCTTTTTTGTGGGCTTAAGAAGGTAGCTGACTAGAAAGTGGGGATAGAGTTTTAATCGGAATCTCTTTTGTTTGGCAAAGCTCCTGTACCTGGCAAGTTTTAGTTTATTATTGAAGGTGGAAATAGCTAAAGCTAAAACGAATCAGATTTTTGTGGAGAGTGGTGCAATGTTACTAACCTCTTGGGTATGTTGTATATCTTGATTTTGGTGATGTATATAGATATATATATATATGTGCCTTATGTACTGGACATATATTGGTTTTAATCAGGAACGTAGGCGATGGAAGCTGCATCACCATGGGACTCTAGTCGGGTTTGTTCAAAACTGTGTGTGGATGGCATTACTTTGGTTGTCCCTTCTCATGGCAGAAACGATGGGTCCCATACTTGTTTTTATTTCTCACTTATGGCGGTGACCGTGAGAAAGAAAACAGTGAGTACAAAACTTGAAGTAGCTTGAAACATTCAAGGTGCACCTAACCTAACCTATACATCCTTCCTTTACACCTTCTTCTTCTTCTTCTTCTTCTTCTTCTATATATATATATATATATATATATATATTGTCTGTGTAAGCTCAAAGCCCAAAGCCATACATTGATACTCATTTACTTGTGTCTTGGACCTGGTAGATCGCAAAGGGACGTCGGATCTCTTAACTCGGGCCAAATGGAATTTTCCACTGTTTTTTTCTTTTGTTTTTCAAAAAATTATTAATTAATAAGTCAAATGGGTTTCCTACCTATAATATATATATATATATATCTTGGTGATCAATCAAATAACTGGAAATGGGATATTATTATGCAGCATTTCTTAAGAAATTAATTATCTGGAAATGGGATATTAATTTATTTAAAAATCTACTTATTAAGACACACTAAACATAAAATTAAATTGATGTAATAGAAGTAGGTTTCATCAAATTGTATAAAAAGTATTTGCCTTTTTTAATTATTTTATACAATTATGACGAGTCCATCTGATCTGAAGGTAATTACATATTTTGCCACTGTCGGTGTTTCCGTCATTCAACTCTGTGATGCAAAGCAGTAGGCCCACGTGGCTTCCTCCTCCCTTCAACGGAATCAAAGTAATTAGCTTAGATTTTTTTTTTTTTTAGACCCCGCATTGCATCATTTGCCTCGTCTCTAAAAATTTAGAAAATTCTGCTTATTATTTTCACATTATACATTATATATATATTTTTTTTCTTATCAAATATATAATATATAGATAATGAATAAAGAATTTAATAAATTAAAAAAATATATTAAATAAAATATAATGAAATTTTTAAAAAAATTAAAAATAATAAAAATACATATAGTATCTAAGTAGGTGAAGATGATAAATAACAAAATTAAATAATTTATCATATCCTATTCTCTCCTCTCTTCTCTCTCAAGTCTCATCTTCTCCTTTTTCTTACTGGTTTAATAAATAAATAATTGCCACAACCTGTATTGGACTCCACCCCCATCACACTTTTGTAGAAATCTTAATAGCTCACTCCTCACCTGCTCGCACGCACACTTGACTTTTTAGACACCCTACAGAGGAGAGAATTATTGTGCTGTATTTGCTTCATCTTCAGCTGGGAAAGGTAAGATACCCAAATACCCTTTATATTTCATTGTCTCTTCAAAGACTATATTTTTCTATTATCTTCCCGCATTCAGTCGTAGATCCCCTAAAAACCCATCTTTATATCATTACCATCTTCCACGCATTACTTTCAAGATCTGATATTTCACCATCCCCATTTCTAAACTCTAATTTTTATTTCTCAATTACTTCATTCTTCCACTGTTTTGCTCGTATTTTTAGTTTTCTGGCTGGTGTTCTTGTTTCTTTGTTTTGTAGGAGATTGGGTGTTGAAATTTTAGCTGGGTATTTTATGTTTGCTGTTATATAGTAGATTGGGAGGTTGCAGAAGTAGCTTCTGATCCTTAGAAATGTTGGATCGGTACTCGGCATCGAGGTACGGAGGCTTCCGGCCGGAGAATTTGGGCCAGAATGCCCTGGGAATGATTGGTAATCTTTGCTTCACTATGTTCGTGCTTGGTGTCTTAATCTTTACAATTATTGCCGCCACTTATGAACCCGAAGACCCTTTGTTTCACCCATCAACCAAAATCACCACATTTCTCACATCCACCTCCAATGCCACTTTTAAATCTGATAACACCGTTGTCAAGACCGGTGAGGATTTCATGGCCTCGAACCAAACCGCATTCGCCGCGTTTATTAACATAACAGATGTCGACAATATGAATATGACCCTAGTTTCAGACCATGGTACTAGTAGTACCCTCGAAGAAACCCATTGCGAGGGCAGTATGGATACCCCAATTGATTGCAGGGACCCTGAAGTCTTCCATATGATGATGAGGGCTGCTATAGAACGGTTTAAGGATATCCATTTTTACCGGTTTGGGAAACCGGTTCCTGGGTCTAATGATAGCACCTGTGATATGGCATGGCGATTTAGGCCCAAGGAAGGGAAGACGGCCTCCTTTTACAAGGATTACAGGAGGTTTGTGATTTCAAGGTCTATGAATTGTACCCTTAGTGTGGTTGAGATTGGTGATTACCACACAGGGGTGAATGCGAGGAAGAGGAAGAAGAATCAGAAACCTGGGTTTGAGAAGAAACCAGAGAAGCAAGACCAGGTTACTACGTTGCCTGTTGTAGGGGAGGTTGTGAATGATGCCCTTCCCGTGGTTGAGTCTGAAGGTTCATTTGGCCAAGGGAAATACTTGATTTACGAAGGTGGTGGTGATAGATGCAAGAGCATGAACCATTACTTGTGGAGTTTCTTGTGTGCTTTAGGTGAAGCTCAGTACTTGAACCGAACATTGATTATGGATCTGAGTATATGTTTGTCTTCAATTTACAGTTCATCGAATCAGGATGAGGAAGGCAAAGATTTCAGGTTTTATTTTGACTTCGAGCATTTAAAAGATGCAGCATCTGTGTTGGACCATGGTCAGTTTTGGTCAGATTGGAATAAATGGCAGAAGAAAGATGGGTTGAGTCTCTATCTCGTGGAGGATTTTAGGGTCACGCCAATGAAACTTGCTGAAGTGAAGGATGCTTTGATTATGAGAAAATTTGGGTCTGTGGAGCCAGACAATTACTGGTACAGGGTCTGTGAAGGGGAGACAGAGTCTGTAATTCAACGACCATGGCATCTGATATGGAAATCAAGACGGTTGCTGGATATAGTGTCAGCGATTGCATCAAGGTTGAATTGGGATTATGACTCTGTCCATATTGTGAGAGGGGAGAAGGCAAGGAACAGGGAGCTCTGGCCTAATCTTGATACAGATACTTCACCTGATTCACTTCTATCAACCTTGAGGGACAAGGTTGAAGATGGGAGGAGCCTGTATATTGCAACAAATGAACCTGATGCATCGTTCTTTGACCCTTTGAAGGATAAGTATTCTACTCATTTCCTTGACGAGTACAAGGATCTTTGGGATAAGAACAGTGAGTGGTACTCAGAGATGGCAAAGCTTAACCAGGGGAATCCAGTTGAATTTGACGGTTACATGAGGGTGTCAGTGGATACAGAAGTGTTCTTGAGAGGGAAAAAGCAGATTGAAACCTTCAATGATCTCACGAACGATTGCAAGGATGGCATTAACACCTGCAGTGCTTCGGCCAGCTAATTACCACGTATGAGGTTCCAAAAGTTGCTTCTTCCCCACGTTTGGGAATATCCAGGTGTACCTTTTAGTTATTCTGTGTTGCATCTGAGAACTTGTAAGCTTGTTTTAATCTATTGTTTTAATGAGTTTTGTACCTGTAAACCCAATTAGGGATCTTTCAATACTAGTTATCTTTTGAGATCCTAATTGAACTTATGTTTCTTGAATTTAATTTCTGAATGCAGTCGTATGGAAATGCTTCGTAGATTGCGTCTTAAAGATTATTTTTCTGTTGTTGGTCATATGAATCTATACAACTCAAGGCGTTTTGATTATTTATATCCCCACGAGCCATGCAAGTTAGAAGTGCTTTTCATTTTTGCACTGAGGTATTTTATGCACGAAATCGATCAGGGCTCATCTTTAGGGTGACAAACAGTACCTCAGTTATGGCTGTGAAAGAGGAGTCATTTCAAGATGCTCCAGAGACTGTAGAGCAGAACCAAATCATCCTATTCCTATTAAGGGTATACATTTATCTTGATCCTACAATGTTGTTCATTATGAATATTATTCGTGCTCTTTAGTATAGTTTACTCGAATTTTTTAAAAGCTTGGGGGCCATTGTATTCCTCTTCATTTCCACAACGAATTATAATGTTTATCTCTGTGTAGTATATGCTTCACTTCTTTCTTTCATTCTTTCTGTTTATATTTTTTCCCTTCTGTTTGTTTGTTTTTTTTTTTTTTTTTTTTTTTTCCTTTGGGGTTCCTCTGCCAACACTTTTTCTTTTGGTTGTTGAATCAAATTCAACTTATCTCAAACCAATTATTGATGAGACTTACTATTTTTTTAACTTTTCATAAAAAAGTTAAAACTCATCTCAACTTAAAAAGTTAAAAATTTCTTAATGAGATCCACAAAATACTATTATTCATAATAACCCATCTAAACGTAAAAACGGCTGCAGGGTTTTGGAATTATTATATTTCTAGTGGACACTGGACACACAGACGTATATAAGTTGCGAATATGTGACAAAAAGGATTAAAAAAAAAAAAAAAAGTGAGTCATTTATTATCATCTTCCTTATGAAAATCAAGTAAAATAACCATGAAACCCATTTTTATGAACACTATTTTCTGCAAATATCATCAAGTAACGAGTTATTCATGTTTCCATACTCTTTCTCATATTCAATTATCTCCCATATTTTCTTTTAAAATTCAGTAATATTCATGAATCATTTGGCTACAGAATTAAAAATGCACAAGCTGATAAATAAATCATGAAAATTAAAAGGCTGCTAATTTAAAATAAAAATTAGTAATTAACTAAATATGTTATTTTCGTTTAGTAATTAGCCATTTAATAGTAATGCAATGAAGAGATTTTTATAGGAATAGCCTTCATTTACTAAATAATATAAAAGACTTCATTTACTAAATAATATAAAAGAATAATACCGCCTCAAATATATTCTTCAAAGTTACAGCTAGTAAATTTGTTTTATTATTATTATTATTAAGAAGATTACCACTAATGCATTTATATATTTTTTATAACACTTAAAAAAAACCACACAAGCACCTTATATAAAAATATTGTTGATGATGTGATGTTAGGGTACAAAACTCCAACTTCTAAAATTATATAACATACAGATTTTTATCTTTTTGAGCACGCTATCAAATTAGCTACTCAAGTATCCAAGTTTGTGTTTCACGGACTCTGAGTAAACCAGTGAAATTAACCATTCACTAGCGTTAGTAAACCAATTAGGCTATATTAGATTGCTGAATAAAACTCAACTCATCTTAAAATAATAATTGATGGATCAATTGCTTTTTCAATCTCGTAAAAAAATTAAACTCATTTCAACTTATTTTATACATTTTATCCTAAAAAGTAACACTCATCTCAATCTAAAAAAATTAAACACATCTTAATAGGATCTACAAAATACTACTATTCATAACTCAACTCAACTCTTCTCAACATCCAATCATCCAATTGCAGCCATAATTTCTTGAATTGCTAATTGAAGCCACCATGATCACTTGAAACATTCTGCTCTCAAGAACAAAACTCCTCAGCCTAGCAATATTGCATTATGAATGTTACCAATTTTTAAAGTGGGTGGGCACTGTCGGGCCCAAACAAATTGCAGAAATGAAAGTCATCCTTGTCCCTCCTAATTTCGTAACAAAATGATAATATTATGCCTATTATAGATAACAGCAAGTGAATCCGGTAAAATTTCATTTCCTACCGGTCTTCCATCTTTTGACCGGAATGAGGGTCACCTTTTTCCCAGAGTTGTTAGTCGTAATCTCTGTTGGCCGTAACATGGAAATGGCGGCTTGATGCCGATTCTTGTTTTCCTTTTCATCTGTTAGAGGTTTCACTTCAAATGCACCCCTGGTCAAACCTCTAGCAACCTGACAGATTAGAGCTTTGTCAATTAATTATTAGCATTGCAGATTATAAACATGTATCGATTTATCTAAAGAACAGCTGCTGAGCAACTCCCTACCCTCTTTTCTCCCGATGTTGTTCTCGTAATATTAACAAAGAGAACGAGGGATGGTTAACTCATCAGGTTGTTTTACAAAAATCATGCCTACCCTTCCAGTAATGAACTTGATGCTAACCACCGTCATGATTGTATGGAATTTCCAGGATCTAAATGGAAAAATAAACTCGCTAATCAAGCATACCTTTAGGAGAATCCAAACTTTGAGCGAGCTACTTAAGATGGCAAGCCTAGTCCTTTTCCCGGAAGTTAAATAGTTGCACATGTGGTGGTCAACCCTCAAAATAAATTTTGGCCAGGACTTTGGTTTCCCGGGATCTGCTCTCTGGTCCATCATTGCCTGAAAAAAGAATAGATAAAACCAAACAGGTATAGTGATAACAGCACAGTATGTCAGTGGAACCCTAACGTTATTATTTGTAGAGGTGCATCAGAGATATATCGTCCAAATTATGACGAATTCATAAGTTAATGAGATTCTAAAGCCCACTTTATACAAAACTTTAACTTGAAAACTAACTGCCTTGTAATTTCTCATTTCATTATTATTATTTTTTTAGTACTTTTAGAAGGAAATTCATGATAGGAATGTGTTGTTTTATCCCCACTAGCATGTTGCAAATCTTCCCAAGTTTTTTGGTGTTTCACTTTTTAGAGTAGATAAAGTAGAAAACTAAAACACTTTTGACACTGTAAAACTTACTAGCAACCGACAAATTTCTTGTTCAATTTTTGAAAAGGAGGTCTCTAAAGCTTCAACTCTCCCGGTAGCATGACAGCATGTGCATGGCTCACTAATCATAAATGTCACACTAGGCCGAACCTGTCAAAAATTGTGCCACAATTCATTAGATGAAAAAAATCAGTTGAACTCCTCTATTACCATGTCAAACTTCTCAAATGAATATTCTTCCTGCAAATTAGATCATGATATTGTATTTTCATTCCATTTTATGATTAAGCCAATCCCAATAGTTGGGAGGAGGCCATGTTGGTTTTGGAAGATTCCTGGAAATTGAAAGAAAAGAAAATAGTGAATTTAAAATCAAGGAACATACCCTCTTTCTTGTTATTTCCATAAGTCCATGCCTAGATAATTCAGAGACTTTCACCATTGACCTGTCTCTCTCCACAGCCTTCTTAACCTCTTCATAGACCAATCTCTTATTTGCTGAAAAGTAAGATAATGGATGATAATTGAATAAGAATAAGTCATACCCCTTTAATGATAATCACAGAAACCTAGAACGTCTTTTGCAAGTGCTGATTTCTTAAATAAAAAATGATAATAACTTCATATGATCGTTAACTACAAAAGTTCTCCCAATTCTTAACATATCAAGCTCTCCCTCATGCATTGCTGTAATATGATTTTAATACAAAACGTTCTTTATTTATGTTGGCAAAACCTTTCTAAAGAAGGAATGTGGTGCAAACCCAAATTGATATGAGGTATCAGTTATTTTTTCCCAAATCACTTCAAAATAATATCAGTTATTTTCCCCCAAATCATATATATTTACAATATTAGTTATTTTCCCCCAAATCATATATTTATGCTCATTCCTGACTTGTTAGTAAATATTTGGTTTCAAGTTTGGAGGTGATTCTGATTTCGATTTTGACCACATTTTTTTTTAGGATTCTTGATTATTTATGTATTTATTTCTCATACAATAATTTAGATTTTTCCATTTTTGGAAAAATTTTCATAATTTCGAATTTTGCAGTTATTTAAGTCCAGCTTGTGGGCTTTATAAAATAATTTCAAATTTTACTATTAATCAATATTATTCAAAGTTTTCTCTATGTTTTGGGTGAATCTCCTGTCTTCTCTGTATTAATCATTTGTTGAAACTAGCCGTTAGAATTAATCTAAATTCTATCCGGCATCAGTTGGCTATCAGAGTCTAGGCATCTTTCTTGGGGTTATCTCATCAATTTTCGTGGCTGGTGGTCGTGGTCGTGGTGGGCAGGTTCAGAATGAGGAAGTCCCACAACGTGACTGTAGCGTTCAGGATGTGATGATTGAAAATTTGCAGAGATAGGCTGTAGAGTTAACCTAGCATCTAATGGCGCAGGATATCAATGATCGTGAGATGGAAGATCACGATTCCGATTCCAGTTTTGAGAACCTATATCACAATCGTGCTCTATTCTGGGAGCACCGTGGTCGAGAGGAGCGTCATGGGGACCTCGATTTTAGAGTTGATTTACCAGAATTTGCTGAAAGTTTCGTTGATTTATTGCATGAGGTTGAGTGGATTTACTACTTTGAGGAAGAAGAGTTTGAGGATGGACATTCTTCCATAGGGTGGAACTTTATACCAATCTACGATACCTATCATGATGAAGATAACCTAGTGGATGGGGTAACTATATTTACTAAAAACATAGAAAATTTGGAAAAAGAAAATGGTGGTGAAGTTTTGAAGTTTGAAGATCATGAAACAACTTTTGAGACAATTAACTATTTTGATTTTATTGGAGTTGAGGATGTTTTTTCAAATTCTCCTATGCAAAATATTTTTTTTGGGATTTGAGATGTGGGAAAGAAACTTAATTTTGAAGTATAAGATGTTCAATATTATTTTATTTCGAGCCGATCAAATCAATTTTAGTTTTTCCATGATCATCGGGACGATACAACAAAATGAAAGAAAAATTGGTCTAATTGGACATCCACGGCAAGAAAGTTTAGAATTCCAAAAAGAATTCTCTCCAACCCGGTGAGAATGGTGCAAACCCAAATTGATATAGGGTATCAATTATTTTCCCCCAAATTACTTCAGAATAATATCAGTTATTTTCCTTCAAATCATATATATTTACAATATTAGTTATTTTCACCCAAATCATATATTTATGCTCATTCTTGCCTTATTAGTAAATATTTGGTTTCAAATTTGGAGGTGATTCTGATTTCGATTTTTGCCAAATTTTTTATAGGATTCTTGTTTATTTATGTATTTATTTCTTATACAATAATTTAGATTTTTCCATTTTTGAAAAATTCTTCATAATTTCGAATTTTGTAGCTATTTCAGTCCAGCTTGTGGGCTTCATAAAATAATCTCGAATTTTACTATTAATCAATATTATTTAGAATTTTCTTTGTATTTTGGGCGAATCTCTTATATTCTTTGTGTTGATCATCTGTTGAAACTAGCCGTCAGAATTAATCTAAATTCTATCTGGCGTCAAAATGTAAGGCCACATAACAAGTCTTAAGTTTGCTACAAAGGTGGTTAGGCAAATGAACCTCTCCTTTGTTCCTATGTCTACTTAGAAAGAAGCTCCTAGAATGCACGTGGTGCAGGTGCCAAGCTCGAGCGAATCCTTCACTGCATATCCGAGTTAAAATCCCAACAAGTTTACTAGCACACAACATGGTCCATTGATTGGATATCCTTAGTTTTTGATACAGCTGAAGGTTAACTCAGTTTACGAAGCATGACATATAAAGATTCTACGTTGGGTTTGGGTAACAGAAAAATGATATAGAGATAGATGACAGGAATGATGCAAACTACAGATATTGTTGAACCTCTCCTCTATTCTAAGGTGAGGTTTAGATAGTGAGCTGAGATGAGATGAGTTGAGATGAAAGTTAAAAGTTGAATAAAATATTATTAGAATATTATTTTTTAATATTATTATTGTTTTGAAATTTAAAAAAGTTGAATTGTTTATTGTATTTTGTGTGAGAATTTAGGAAAGTTGTAATGATTAGATGAGATGAGTTGAACTATCTTTGTATCCAAACCTAGCCTAAAAGAAAAGCAAGTAGTAGTCTCTCTTTGAATCTGGGAAATCCCCTAATAAATAGACGAAAATCTCAGTGACTCTGGCCTTAGTATGATACTGTGATGGCAGAGAACAAAGGAAGAATTATTCCCAAGTAATTGCTGCTAATCTGTAGAAACTTTAAGGGACGATCAAACCTGAGTTGTTGATCCTCTTAACTTTCTACAAATAAATATTTGTAAATCAACCAACAAGGACTCCCAAGGAAGACATGCACAGGAGGGGGAGAGATTTTGTAACTTACAGTCATCTGTCATATCAATGAAATCTACAACTATAATGCCACCAATATCTCTCAGCCGTAACTCCCTCGCAATCTGAAAAACATGTTATTTTCTTTCAAACAAAAAAGTTCGTGTAAAGCTCTGGTGGGTTAGATGGCATAATCACATACTCCATTAAAAACTTTCAATTTATGAACATAATATTTTTTTATCAATTGAACATTTTATTAACAATTGTAGAAGGCATACCAAGTACATAGGTTATACAAGAGGAACACCTAATTATAAATAGGAAAAGAGACAAGAAATCAGAGAAACTTGGCCCATTACCATATATAAAAGCTACCCAAAGGAACATAGGATGAAGAAATCAAGTTTTAAACTCCTCTAGCATCCACTTGCAATCCTCAAAAAGTCTATCATTCAATTGTCTCAAAATCCTCCACACTAGACAAATAGGGACCATCCTCTATACTGTTGCAATTTGTGGGCCACCACATAACCCTCTCCGATTGCAAAGAGATCTATTACGTTTCTGAGCATAACCCAAGTCAACCCAACCCAGTGGAAAATGGCATTCCANGAAGAAATCAGAGAAACTTGGCCCATTACCATATATAAAAGCTACCCAAAGGAACATAGGATGAAGAAATCAAGTTTTAAACTCCTCTAGCATCCACTTGCAATCCTCAAAAAGTCTATCATTCAATTGTCTCAAAATCCTCCACACTAGACAAATAGGGACCATCCTCTATACTGTTGCAATTTGTGGGCCACCACATAACCCTCTCCGATTGCAAAGAGATCTATTACGTTTCTGAGCATAACCCAAGTCAACCCAACCCAGTGGAAAATGGCATTCCACAATGTACTAAGCATCTCACCATGGGGCAAAAGAGGGTCTGTAGACTCCCCACCCTTTTTGCATATGTAGCACCTATCTAAAGGATGAAACTATAATGATGTCCTACTCTTACGCAAACATGACCAAGACTACAACATGGCAAATACAGCAGAAAGGAGTCCTTGCTATTCAAATTCAAATCTTACAGTTAGCTGTTGTTTTGCCATTGTATTTCCCATTTCTTATATTTATTAACTGCAAAATTCACTTTTATAAACTAGTTATCGAGTTGCTTGATTGGGTGTGTATCAGGGTAATTAACATAAGAATTACAAGAAGTTTAGAGTTATAGCAAAGTGACAAGCTATAACCACTATGGAAAAAGCAACGGCCAAGATAGTTGGAATGTATAAACTTATTACAAGTTAGAATGGAAGAAAAATACAGAAGTATAAGGGATTCATGTACTCTCTAGCTAGCTGGAAACATAAACTTTAGGATTCA
>QEOT01004894.1:16177-50426 GCA_003123785.1 Pterocarya stenoptera
TAGTTGATGTTCCCTTTGGTGATATAAATATGTCAGATGCCATGTTTTATTAGAAAAGTGCTAAGGGTGCAACCCAAGTACACTGGGAGTATACAAAGGGGATGCCAATTTTAGGGAATGGTAGTGTCACATATCCCTTAGATTTTATGCTGATTCTTCAACCACGCTTCCAACACTAAGGAGCTAGTGTTAAAATTAAATCCCAACCCTTTCTTAGTTTAACCAACATATTCATCATCGGATGTGCCAACATCACGTGTGAAACAAACTGAAAAATCAGTTAATTAGATTGTCTTTTGTTCGGCACGAATACCCCAAGTGTAGCATTCCCTTGCCCTTGACCACTAAAGATTGGTTCTCTCTTAAGCCTCTCTTCATAATGCTTTATTTTGTGCTTGGAGGCTTTATCTTGATGATTGATGCATGTTAAAAATTCATTTAAAAAACCCAAGTCAATTCAGCATAAACTTGTATTGAGAGTACGAGATGGTATTTTTTGTTTTTTATAGATATGAGATGGTATTTGCATGATCAACATTGTTGGCCCACTTCCTAAGCAGCTTAAGATTTTGAATCGATGGTTCACCAATATAGAGAAAACATACATTAATGAATAAACAGCTTCATATGCCGCTTCAGTGCTAGATAATGCAAAAACTGACAACCTAAGCAATACAAACTGACCCTCACCTTTTACTTAGGATATTATTGATCTCTTCTTCAATGTTAAATTCACTGAAAAGAGGAATTCTTTTATTGTATAACTCAACTCGATCACAAAGATCAGGAGCAATTTCCTGAAGGTAATTGGTAACCTGAAAAATGAAATGGCAAGGTTGACACTAGTTACACTTCATATTGAAGAAGTAAAGACAAGATGAGCAGAATTGCAAATTAGATATGCATAAACCCATGGACCATACCACAGCAGTTACAAATTACTCTACGTATGACTAATTGTTTTACTGAATAAACATGTATAATAACCTGCAGCAGTCATACACCAATATATATGATCGTCATAGATATATAGTTGTAATGACCCAAAACCCAAGCCATATCTAGGCTTATACATCATAAGGACTCAATATTACAATTGAAGTCCCTTGGAATCATTATAAATCGCATGAACTTTCTCCCTTTCAGGCAATGTAAGATCTCATTCATTACCCTCATACTAAATCCGAGGTGTTACAACCTCCCTCCTATATCCCCAACATCGTCATTAGGCTATTCCATTATAAGCGGCATGGCTAAAGTCTCACACTTTTGTCTAGTATTCATTAGGCTCTAATACTATTTGTAAGGACTTAGGAAAAGCTCAAGCCACATCTAGACTTATACTTCAAAGGACTAGTCAATGTTACAATTAGACTCTTGAAATTATTATCAATCACAGGAACTTCTTCCTTCCAGATAATTATGATAGTTAAATTGATTAATTCTATGGTACATAGTAGTTCATTTTTTCGACAAGTCTATTAATCACTAAAAGCAACAAAACCACTCCTCACTCAATACTTCCTGGAAAGGAAAAAAATAAAAAACTAAAAGATGAACACAGATGCACATCATGACTCCTGATCCAGAAACATAGCCCTCTCTGGTATTCAGCTGATGTCATACCTCATGATATGTCCTTGGTGAGTCAATGACCATTCTCTGAACCTGAATGTAAGTCATAATTAAAAAAACAATTAGGGAATGGGATTGTGAGATTGTTGAGTTACACGAAGCATTCAAAATAGCATAGATAAGGGGATAATCGAGAGTTAGGTCATGATAAGTAAAGACAAGTAGCCACCTTATCATTAAAATAATCCTGAACAACTGAGAGTGTTTGGCCCATTGCCTGATGGAGAATAATGGGAATGGCCCCTTCAACACCTTCATCTGCAGCCAGAGCTGCAGATTTTGCATGCTCTATTATATCTTTCCAAGTTGAAAGCAAACCTTCCAAGTCCTTCTGCAAATCCTCTAAAGAATGACCAGCAGCAACAGTCCTTACTGTCAGACCAAAACCCTGAGGCTGCAAAGTTTTTGCAATAACTTTCAAGCGTGTGCGCTCAACACCAGCAATTTTTTTTGAAACTCCGATTCTACTGCAACGAGTGATCAGTATCTGCAAGCGGCAATATAGTAAGAAACCAAAAACTAAGAGTTGAATAAACCACAAAGATACAGATTTAGAGAGAATCATACCCAGAATCTGCTTCTTAATTTAGGATAAGCAGTTAGAGTGGGACCTTTTGTACCCAACCCCTCTTTAACAACTTGTACAACAATTTTTGTTCCTTTCCCAACTTGGGACCATTTGTTTTCATTGCTGAACATATGCCTAGAGTCCTTCACATGTTGGGAATGAGACATTTGAGAATCATTTGAGCCATTTACGCTGACAGGAAGGGAACTGTTAATGGTTTCACCTTCTAGATGATGTTCAATTCGATCTAAGTAGTCCTCAAAATCAGCTTCTGCTTCATCGAAATCAACTATAGTACCATTTACATTCTCGTTAAGAACTTCTGAAACATCAAGATCATCCTCAACTTCATGTTCCTGGTAGTCATTGTGCATAGGTTGTACGAAGTCATCTTGAGAGTTGACCTCGGTATTATCATAATTTAACACAATATCATGAAATGTACATGCATTATCATGTGCATCTGGATGCTCTACCAGGGCTCCAATAACAGAACCATTGACTTCTTGTTTCTTTGTCCTACAACGAAATGGAGGAAATATAAATGGTTCCCTGTTCTGCTTGATGTCCATAAGAGAGTGTCTAGAATTTCCAATATTTACAAAAGCACCTCCCATATGTGGAACAAGTTTCGTGATCACCCCTAGATACACGCTATCACACTGAACGTTGGTTTTAACCGGTTCCAGTAATAACTCGACCAATTTCCCACATTCTAGTACAGCAATCCGTTGCATGGTACATATTGAAGAATTAATCAGAATAACAGTAGATATGGGTTCCTCTGATATAAGATTGCTCCCTTCTTCAGGCAACAACTTAGCTGTATCTTCCATCTTGGTCACCTCATCTTCCACACAGACAGTACTTTTGGACTCATCAGACCCCATCTTATCCTTAACAATGGGAAAAAGGACTGCTGACCGGAATAACCAGGGTTCCTCAACAGGCTGATCTCTTTTGGTGAAAACTCTCTCAGAACCATTATCTGCAGCCCTAATGGTATCCTCACTTTTAAAGTACAATATATCATTGACCATGTCATCATTTAATAGGGGTCTTGGCTCTGTTGAGTCAATTTCAAGGCTATTCACTATTTCATATTCATCTGTCAAACCACTGGAAGCATTTGAGTGTTCAGAAACATTTTAGGGGAAGAAGTTGTATGTACAATCGTATACAGATGGATACTTTACCTCTGGCTGGAGCCGGTATTAAAGATTGTATAGGAAGATATGTCTCCTCTATCCAGGAATCCCATACTTGAGCAGAAGGCCTTTTGGCATCAAGCCTCATCCATGAGTCTCTCACTATAATTTTTTTGTCTTTCTCTACATGTAGAGGTACTGATATAGAAAATTCAGGTCCAGGTCTCCAAATGATGTCATGTGAAGGCCATGTTTCTCCCTTTACGAAATAATTATACTTGAAATTTACACCACAAGCCATCTGCCAAGCACAAAAGGGTGACTAGGGGAATTTGTAATGCATATAATTCTGTAATGTAGCCAGGAGCCAATAAGTTCATTCAAGTGCCTTCCATTAGTTCATGTGAAGGGTAATATTTAGTATTCAACGACTTATTCTTCATAATATTAAGGTTCTGGCACAATGTGTGGCGTGGAGATTAGTCTCTTAAGTAACTTTCCAGATTAATACAGCATTGTGTGGCCAAGGATGCTTGCATAGCAGAGCATCTTGGTTTGCTAATGACTTCTGACTGGTGGGATGGAGAATTTATTTGAGCTGCACAAGATTGAGAGGTGGAACTTTTTGACTAAGTTTCAACCAATTGTATGCTATCTATTTCAGATGGGGTGGTGAAGAAAAGCGACGTTGGTTCCCCTCCAAGAGAGGGATGTTTGAAGTTGGATCATTCTATAATGCTTCATCTACCCATATTGGCTCTTATTTTCCATGGAAGATTATATGCCGAACTAAAGCTCCTTTGAGAGTGGTTTCCTTGTGTGGACGGCTGCCTTAGTGAAGATCTTCACTGAAGACAAATTGAGAAAATCATCATTTGCTCTATTGTGAAGTAATTAGTGCCCTTAAAAATTTTACTGTCGGTCTTTTCAGACTACTTTTGGATTCTCGTAGTGTGATGGAAACCTTCAAGTGTTGGAACGAGTGGTTTGCAGTCGTCAAAGCGAAACTTTGTGGACAATGATTTTGTTATGCTTGATAGTTGTGCATTTAGAGAGGAAGAAATTATTGTAACTTCGAATCTTTTGAGAAGACTTTGGTAGACCTCAAGGCTTTCTTCTTTAGTACTCTTTATCCTCAGATGGCTACTCACTCTTGTCTTCCTAGTCTTAGTTTTCAGATCTTTATGGATCTTTTCAATTTTGATAGTCAAGTGTATCTCTTGTACGCTTCTTGTGTACTAGGGTATCATCCTTTTCACATATTAATAAATCTCTAAATAAATAAAAAAGAAATAATTGTCCTTTTTAAGGCAATTTTCTGTAGAAACAAAAAGAAAATAATTTGCAGATTACATTGTTCTTTCTCATTTCAACGGAAACTGAGAAAAAAATTTACCAATCCCAGATAGTGCCATGGAGAGAAGAGAGATAGAGAGAGATGAGTAAAAGGGTGTTAAACTGATGGCACATTAACAGAGCTCTCCTAGATCTGTAAATGTAAATTTAATTTCCTTGCTGTATTTAAACTGGTTGAATCAAAAGTGACAACAACTGTCAGAAACAACCAATAAAGCAGATATTACAGTACCAATCTCTGTTATGATATGTATTTACCAACAAAAATTGCAACCAATCATCACAGCTAGGTGAAATTACCTTGACTTCGGCCTTCCATAAGTTTGCATGTTCAGTCGGAGACAGTAGTACTGCCATCTCCGGTTTCCAGCAGCCTAATACAACAGGATCCCCAGTTAAGTACAGAAGCTGACCAGCTGTCACATCGGCTTCTATAGTCCAAACCACATTGCATGATCCTTTCAGATTAGTGTTTGAATTTCCTGAGAAATCAGAATGTGTGAGATCCATCAGCCATTCAAAACTATAGGAAAGTACTTCCTGAAAGGATGATCCGAAACATTAATACCTGTTAAGAAAAACATATCTTCCTGTCAAAATCAAGTAAGAGCAGATACAGAGAGAAGGCTTTCTCTCATAATGGGTAAACTATACTTCAAAAGTTACAAGACTGAGCAATGATGCTCTGCTGATGAGAATTCCATTCAGACCTCTGACACATCACAACAAAATGGGGGAACTAATGGTTGATCTTTTTGGGCACGGAATATAATTATATGTTCACCACATTTTCCTTGCCCCACGTGATTATAGGCAACCCTTTTTGAGTCAGTACATAGAAGAAACGATGCTAAGTTCATATTATCAAACATATAAAAGTCCTACATTTGAAACACCAACACCAAAAAAAGCTACAGTCAGCAGATTTTTCTTGATCAGTAAATAAGAATTTTATTAAAATGGGTGAAGCCACGTACACAGGACATACAGTCAACAAATACCAGTAATCAAAATGTACATGAAATCTACTTTTGCAAGACTTAATTCATATAGGAAAAGTTAAATAATCACAGAACGCTATATAGAACAGTTCGGTAACTTGAAAGAATAGGCTCAATACAATGAGACAGCTAAGACTGAAGTCACAATCGAAAAACAAGATATCACTGAAACAAGTTTAGGTCTCTACCATAAAAGAGTGGCAGCAAACAGATAACACAAATATTGCGCAAAGTATTCAGAGTCTCACCAGCAAGAGTTTCAGAATGGGAATCTTAATTTACATTTCTTAATTGCCATTGAAGGAGATCTTCTGAAAGAATTACAATTTGCTACACAAAGGGCAAATCTGATCATGTTTATGGTCTCTACCATAAAAGAGTGGCAGAAAACAGATAACACCCAATACTGCTCAAAGTATTCAGAGTCTCACCAGCAAGAGGTTCAGAATGGCAATTTTAATTTACCTTTCTTAATCGCCATTGTAGGAGATCTTCTGAAAGAATTACAACTCGCTACACAAAGTGTGAATCTGACCATGTTTCCAAAGGGTATGTGGTGGCATATATACCTGATTGAAACTAGAATGTATTAGTCATTTTTAGAGAGCAACTCTAGTCAAAGCCTTAAGTTGATATGAAGAAAAATAATAGTTGAGTTCAGTTACATGCTTGAACTGTGCACCAGCAGTGATTAATAAGCTTGTGACATGAGATGCGAATTTGAAGATGATTTAGAGTGAGAACAGGAGTATAAAGACCATAGCTCTTTATATTATCATAAATATCACATCTTTCTGGTCATAAACCAGGGCTAATAGCCTAACACTATTTTTTATAAGATTTGAGAAACTAGATTTCATTGTCTGTGTGCCATGAGTTTCATATAAATTGTTGACTTTTCTATGGAACAATAAAAAGATTATTTCATGAATTTGAAAGTAAGGATAACAAATCACACCCAAGCAAAGGCACTATTAATGCCAATCTGTTGCTTCTAAGACTGCAACACGTCTTCCTTCATTGGGTGGGTGAAGTTGAGGATTTCTGGAAAGATAAATGAACAACCCTAGAAAATATGATTTGAGCGCCAGTGAACTAATATGCCGATCCAAAGACTCAATCGCTAATGAGTGCTTTCCCTCATTTCCCCACGTAGAGGCAGCATTGCTTTTAACATGCAATAACAGCCATAGTCTGCCATATAGTCGAATTCTTGGTCTCTGATGCAGATTATAAATTACCAACATCCCAATAAAATGGGAACTATTTGGTATAAGCAATGTCAATTATATATGATAAAAACTATCCGGTTGAATCTAGCAAACAGCCACCAGAAAGCCTACACAGAAAATACTGCTTTGACATTGCAATATAACAGAAGGATTTTCCCCACGTAGAGGCAGCATTGCTTTTAACATGCAATATCAGCCATAGTCTGCCATATAGTCGAATGCTTGGTCTCTGATGCAGATTATAGATTACCAACATCCCAATAAAATGGGAAATATTTGGTATAAGCAATGTCAATTATATATGATAAAAAATATCCGGTTGAATCTAGCAAAACGCCACCAGAAAGCCTACACAGCAAATACCGCTTTGACATTGCAATATAACAGAAGGATTGAAAAAAAGGAAACTGCTCACCGAAAGATAAAAATTATATATTTTGCTGGAATATATGGAAGACTTTACTACCCGTACATAAATTAGGGTAAAGTGATGAGAGGCCTTTGGGTTTTATAAACTCAGAACAACGATAAAACTATGCACTCTCTGTCTTTGGGCGCGCATTGCAATTGACACCGAATTGAAATCAGACTAAGTAAAAGCACATCCAAGAAAGGCCATAAATACATACTACACAAACATACATACATAAGCATACATGGAGTGCAATATGCTATACATGCATATATGATGAATATATACTGACGGGGGAGAGAGTGAACTCACGGAGATAGAGAACGTTCGGAGCGGAGAATCGAAGAAGAGAAGGGAGCGGTAACAGTGCGCCTATGGAGGTGATGGAGGTCCATGAACCTGAAACACCCGGCAGGAACTTGAACTTCAGTGGAGGAGTAGGGACAGATAGCCATGAGAGCCGGCTCTTGGCTGGTAAATTAGGACCGGTTGCAGGTTTATTTTCGTCATTTGAGGTCAGCTTGAACCTGGTGACTCACGGCAAAGGGAATGGATAGCTTAGGCAAGTGGAGATGAAGATAAATAGGATGAGCTTGGCGCCTTGTATGGCATTTCGTACGTGTGGTTAATTTCCACGTGTAAACATTTTTTCTCAGCCCAAAAAAAATAAAAATAAAAAGGCCTGACACTTCTAATTTAATATTTTTGAAATGAATAATATTATTTTGTCCATTCAACTTATCCTTTCATTTTGACACTTCGATATTTTGTCCACTCAACTTGTATCTTTATTTTGACACCTTATGTATTTTAATTTTTTTAATTTAATAGTTAAGAAAATGATTATTAATGTATTGATATATTTTTTATATATTTTAAAATAATAATAAAAATATGAATAAAAAAATTAAAAAATAATTTTAACCTAATGATAAGTTGTAACGGACTACTCTGAGCGACAGAATAGTATCACCCTTTTAAAATTAAAAAATAAAAAGTTTAATTGAAAAATATGGATAGTAATTTAATTTTGAGATGACTAATTTAGAATTTATAAAAAAATAAATTATTTAGAAGCAGGCACGGAATGTCACTTCTCATTCGCCACTGTTTGCATCACTTTACGGGAAAAGTAAATTTTTTTTTATTAAATGATAATTACAATTGTAAGTGTACAAACATCACATAATTATTTTAAAAAATAATAAATATGATATTCATATTAAAAAATTAATTAATTTTTTAATTATAAATCTTATTCTTTTTAAAATAACTTTATTAATTAATTTTTTAATTATAAATCTTATTCTCTTTAAAATAATTTTACTGACACTTACGCACTCCATAAACTATATAGCATTACAAATTCTTTTTCTTTCACCTTTCTCCCTGCACATTCCTTTCTCACCCATTTTGAAATTCTTTCAGCCCCATCCTCTCCCCCACCCCCAACCCCCGCGTCGCCTATGGATGATGACCTGTGACCTCCATGTCTTTTTCTCTGATCTCTGTCCAAATTAGTTGAAAGTTCAGCCAAAGTGTACAGACTCCAGAGAATGACTACACAATTTGAACTGTACGGTCACGACGCAACGCTATCGCTCTGTTCCGGCGGTCTTTCTTGAGTCCACACGTCCCCCTGTTTCCAAGCCGCAGTGTCTCTTTCATCCTCCCAAAACCCCAGCGGCTCCACCGTCTCTTGGCCATGGCCGTTAAATGCAGCCCTAAGCATCTCAAATACTTTGCTCCTCACTTCACCAAGGTCCCATTCTCGCCCTACTGTCATCTCTTCCCTCACGTAGACCGCACATGCCTGATTTGATTTCCGGTAGTTAGTGTTTCCCTACAAAGGACTTGTTTGGTTGCTGTCAAAATGGTGTTAGAGAGACAATAAGATATTTATTTACGATAGCTATAGTTTTGATAAAAACGATAAGTAGGAGGCCAGGCTTGATGAAATTTGGAAAGAAAAAAGGGGTTATTTACTCGTTTTGACATTTCCTTCAATCAGTAATAAACGCAACCGGTTCATAATAAGTCTAAGAAAATAAATCACTGTGATGATCACTTGTTCATCAGGTTTCATCAGTTTTATGTTCTTGGTACTGGAAGATTTTAGCCACTGTTAGAAGTTTGGTCATTATAATATGTGAAGTTTCTTGAAGAATGAAAACTGGGATGATGTTTTATACATACTGTTGTTACGTTTTAAGGTTAGATACTAAAGGCTGTAAGTAAGATTAATGGACACTGGGTGAGTAATGAAGTAATGCTCTGTTTTAAGCTTTCCAATCTGAAGGTGACGATTGGTCTAGATTTGAACCGTGGTTAGGACATGTTTAGGTGTTGTGATATGTACATAACTTGAATTTATTGAGTTTTGATAATAATTTAAAGAGTTTAGCCTCTATTTTGAAACTTTACCTATTAGTAATGTCGGGCTGGACTGGTTTATGTCATGAGATATTTATTGGCCATTTCTAATTAAAAATTCTGCAATATTCATTTAGTTGTATAGTTTACTATATATCATGCATTTAGTATTTCAGCTATGTCTAGAAGAGGTCAATAATTTCTAATAAAAGCTTCCTGAAAGGGACTCTTTTGAAATATTCAAGATTTTTCGAAAAAAAAAAAAAAAACATCATTCATAGACAAGGACATTATGCATGAGTAGGGATAGGTTGATTTTAGATGTAGCAGAGGAGGTTAGGAGGTGGACTGATTTGGTTGGGATGATCCCAAACAAGATAATAGAATGGGAGATGGGTCATTCCTTAGGGAAATGGACGGATTTTCATATTGAAGTATTTGAGACTGGTGTCGAAATCGATGGGGACATACTTCAAATTTTGGTTGAGGAAATTGTGATGGACCTATTGGATGGCAAGTCAGGTCCCTTTAATGTGTTCCCATTCAAATGCAATCCCTGCAAATTGCATCTGTGCATCTACAATATCTTTGCCACATGTGATGCTATATTGATACTAGCTGCTTGTAATGATTCCTCTTAAATTCCTGTAATACTCCTTAAGTTCCTTCTCTATGTTGTAATGAGTTAGTGTAAAATGGAATGGATATGCGTGGGTTGAATGGCAAGGTGCACGGAAAGTGTTTGTTGAAATGTGTAAGCTGAAACAAGATAAATGAATACTGCAATGGCTACGCAAGGACGTTGAGCTCATTCCCCTTCTGCCTATCAAATGGTGCGTTTCTCCCTTTCCCAAAACGGTGCGCCTTGAGTTCACTTCCAACCCTTGTCCTCAACAGATCCCTCTTACTTCCTTCACTTCTTCTTTGACAAAATACCCTAGCTTCCTTTCCATTTTCAAAGCCACCATTTCTCAGGGTCGTAACACTCTCTCACCCTTAAAGAACCTTGCCCACAAGGTAGGGGTAAAGTTCTTACATCTTCCAAAGAAGTTCCTAGCTATTATCTTCCGGCGGCGCCCCCACCTACTTGACCAACACCTCCGTAACAGCTCAATGCCCCTGTTTTTTTATACTACGCTCTATGATATGCTTTGGTTCAGCTAAATTTCTCCTTGGTTGTTCACTGGCGGTAGCGAAGGCAGTGGTTGGATCTGTGAGCCTAGTTTCCTTTTGAGGTAGGAAACATAGAACACGAGATGGATACTTGAAGTGATTGGAAGATCAAGGCGGTAGGCCACCTTCTCGAGCCTTTGAACCACCTGAAAAGGGCCATAAAATTGAGGAGCAAGCTTCAAGCTATGACGGGCAGCAATGGACTTTTGTCGGTACGGTTGCAACCTAAGGTACACCCAGTCTCCCTCTTTAAATTCCCTCTCAGTTCTTTTGCGATCTGCATGAGTTTTCATCCTGTGTTGTGCTTGTTCTAAATTATGTTTGAGTAGAGTCCTGATCTGGTCCCTACTGCGCAACATTTGATCCACTGCATCGTTAGAAGTTGTCTCTGGTATGTATGTCGAGAGTTTGGGTGGAGGATACCCATACAGAGCCTCAAAGGGGGAAATTTTGGTTGAGGTGTGGTAAGAACTGTTATACCACCACTCAGCCATAGAGAGCCATTGAACCCACCCTTTAGGCTTAGATCCCACATAATTCCTCAAATACCCTTCCAAACACTTGTTAACAGCTTCGGTTTGTCCATCTATTTCTGGGTGGTATGCTGAGCTGAACTTCAAGGTAGTTCCCATTAATTCAAACAGTGTCTTCTAAAAGGAACTAAGGAAGACAGGGTCCCTATTCGAAACAATTGCCCTTGGCAGCCCATGTAGCTTAAAGACTTCCTTGATAAACATTTGGGCCACTCTAACTACTATGTAGGGGTGAGATAAGGCCATAAAGTGGCCATATTTGGTCAATCTGTCGACCACAACCAGAATGACACTTGCCCCTTGAGATACTGGTAATCCCTCTATGAAGTCTAGGGAAATCTCCTCCCAAGCTTGTCTCGGAATGGGAAGGGCTAGAGGAGTCCAGGAGGAGGAATGGTTTCAGCCTTGTTAACCTGGCACAATTCACACTTAGTTGTGAGTGCTTCTTCACATCCTTTTTCATGCCCTTCCAAAAGAAATCTTTCTTAGCCCTTTTGTAAGTTTTTAGATACCCCGAATGGCCAGCTTGGGGTTCATCATGAATAAACTGTAAGACCTTAGTTTTAAAAGCTGAATGGGGGTCAATCAAAAATCTTCCTTTTTTTAAAATAAGACCTTGCAGAAGGGAATAGCCTTTTGGAGTTCCCTGGTTGGTCTGGAGCTTGTGCAGCAGTTCCTTTAACTCGGTTGAGGTCGTGTAGCTCAGTTTGAGCTCCTGTATCCAGTCGGGTGTGGGGAAGGATATCACTGTTCACATGCCCTCAATGTTCACCTCGGCCTCATCCTTTCTAGATAGAGCATCTGCAACCTTATTCTCCCTTCCTCTCTTGTATTCAATATGAAAGTCATAACCCATAAGTTTAGAGATCTACTTTTGTCGAGTACCTGTACCAACTTTCTATTCTAATAAAAACTTCAGGACCTGCTGGTCGGTCTTGATAACAAAGGCCTACCCTAGTAAATAGGGTCGCCACTTTTGCACTACTGTAACAAGTGACAAAACCTCCTTCTCATAGGTGGAAAAGGCCAAGGCTCGACCCTTCAAGGCCTTACTTAAAAAGGCTATGGGCTGTCCCCTTTGCATTAGAACTGCCCCTACACCACACCCACAAGTGTCGCATTGGATAGTGAATGGCATTGAAAAATCTGGTAACTGCAACACCGGGGGGTTGAGTACTGCTGTTTTAAGGTCTTGGAAGGCTTGAGCAGCCTTAACATCCCACTAGAAGCCTTTTTTAAATTTGTTAAGGGTGCTGCAATCAGCCCATAACCCTTAATAAATTTCCTGTAGTACCCTGTCAAACCCAAGAATCCCCTTAAAGACTTGGTATTTGTAGGCACAGGCCATTCCTTCACGGCTGAAACCTTTTTAGGATCAGCTTTAACTCCCTCTGCCGACACAATGTGTCCTAAATAATCAGCCTCAGCCACCCCAAACTAACATTTTGACCACTTAGCGTACAAGCTGTGCATAGATAGAGTTTCTAAGACCTGTTTAGGTGTCCCATGCGGTCCTTCCTATTAGCATTGTAAACTAGAATATCATCGAAATATATTAGCACAAATCGCCTTAGAAAATGTTTAAATATAGTGTTCATCAATCCTTGGAAGGTAGAGGGAGCATTGGTAAGCCCAAAGGGCATTACTAAGAACTCGTAATGGTCTTCGTGTGTACGAAAAATCATTTTTGGGATATCCTCTGGCACTACCCAAATTTGGTGGTACCCGGATCGTAAGTCTAACTTAGAGAACACCGCTACCCCATATAGCTCATCCAAAAATTCATCAATCACGAGAATGAGAAACTTATCCTTCACTGTTTCTTGGTTTAGGGCCCTATAGTCTACGCATAAACGCCAACTCCCATCAATCTTTCTTACTAATAAAACAGGGGAGGAAAAAAGGGCTGGAACTAGGCCTGATTACCCCTGATTTTAAAAGGTCCACGACAATTTTCTCAATCTCGGTCTTTTGATAGTAAGGGTATCAGTATTGTCGAGTTGAAATGGGGCAAGTACCTTCCTTCAAGTTCATCCGATGGTCATGTGTTCTTTGTGGGGGTAACCCCACGGGTTCATCAAATACATGCTCAAATTTGTCTAGTAGGGACAAAATCTCTGGGTGAGGTACTGATTGGTTTGTCTGAGTACCCTCTAAGGCTGAAAACTGTAAAATAAGCCCTTTACCCTTACCTTTAGTGGCCACCCTCAACTTATCACAATCATCAAATGTAGGTTCCTCAAGTGGGACCCCTTGTAAATCCACCAGATTTCCCTCCCATCGAAACTGCATGTGTAAATTTGAAAAATCCCAAGTGATGGGTCCTAATGTTTCCAGCCATTGAATCCCTAAAACGACATCACAACCAGCTAGAGTTAGAACAAATAAAGAAAGGTAGAATTTTGTACCTTGAATGGTTGTGGTTACTCTACTGCAGTGCCCCATACTCTGCACTACTTCCCCATTTACCACCCTCACATTCAGTTTAACATCACTATTTAAGACTAAATTATTATGCCTCACTATGGACGGGTTAAGGAAGTTGTGAGTGCTTCCTGAATCCACCAAAATAACCATTGTATCATTACCAATCTTCCCACACAACCTGGTAGTGTTGGGGCTAGGAGTACCTATTAAGGCATTGTAGGAAATTTCAGGTTTGTCAGTAGTAACCATGCTGACATTAGTAGTAGGTTCCTCTGTCTAATTTGAATCGTAGAAAATCTCATCGTTCTTGTTCTCAAACTCCTCCTCAATGGCCTGCAATAGGTAAATTTTTGGGGTTTTGCACACATGCAACGAATTCCACTTCTCCTCACAATGGTAACATAAACCACGCCTTCTCTTTTCATCCATAGAAACTGATGAAATTCGTCTCCCAGGAGTAGTCACTCTTTGTCCACGCCATGTAGCAGCAGTAGATTGGCTGCCAAACCCCAATTGAGAACTAGCCTACGTCGTTGGCTTCTCCACCCATCCTCTCACAGATTTTTTTGCACTAACCAAATACTCCTCCTGTATCTTAGCTAAACCAAAAGCAACAGTTAAGCTTAGTGGATTTAACATGCGGATAGGCAATCGAATTTTATCTTTTAGTCCGCTTGAAAAGCAACTTAGTTTTTGGGCCTCCAATAGCCCGCGAAGTCTATTGGAGAGAGCTTCGAATTGAGCCTTATAAGCCAACACTGTAGTGACTTGCTTCAACCTACTCAATGCTTCCATTGGATCATCATAGGCTGATAGTCCAAATCAAAGCAATAGAGCTCTCGTGAAAGTTTCCCGGTTATTAAATTGTCCCCCCTTAGCTGCATCTTGATACCAAACCAAGGCTTCACCCTCCATATAATATGATGCCATTAACAATTTTTGTGCTGGTGGAGTTTGATGATACTCAAATTAGTGGGCAGCTTTGAAGATCCACCCAGCTGGATTGGCTCCATCAAAGTGAGGGAAGTCCATTCTCACCCCTCGGTGGTCTCTCCTCATTTCTGGGTTGAAGATGGGTTCCCTGTGTACCACTTGTGCTTGATTGGCAACCCGAGTCCTCACCATTTCTGTCAACTGAGCAATATCCTCACCCATGGATTGCATTCGCCCTTCCTGGGCATCTTGCTGCTGAGATAACTCCTAGTGCTGCCTGGATCTAGTATTCTCGGCCATAAGGATCGACGCTGATGATACCACTTGTAATGATTCCTCTTAAATTCCTATAATACTCCTTAAGTTCCTTCTTTGTGTTGTAATGAGTTAGTGTAAAAGGGAATGGTTATGCGTGGGTTGAATGGCAAGGTGCACAACAAGTGTTTGCTAAAATGTGTAAGCTAAAACAAGATAAATGAATACTACAATGGCTACGCCTTGGGGAGATTCGAGGTTCCCCAATTCCTCCAAGAAGATGAAATGCTTCGTACAATAAAGTTTTAGATTCTTCTCCCTCTCCTCTTCCTCTCGTTTCCATTACTCTTAGTATTCTAACAGACCCATTCAATGACAGACACGTGTAAAGAGAAATAACGGAATACATAATACTTGTCTATTATAGGACTACATGAGCTATTTATTTAACTAAGTAAAACGCTGCGTCTTCATGAATTCCAGCCCATGAAGAGGTGCGTTGCGAGGACGTTGAGCTCACTCCCCATTTGGCTATCAAACGGTGTGTTTCTCCCCTTCCCAAAACGGTGCGCCTTGAGTTCACTTCCAACCCTTATCTTCACCAGATCCCTTTTACTTCCTTCACTTCTTTGAGAGAGAATACCCTAGCTTCCTTTCCATTTTCAAAGTCACCATTTCTCAGGGTCGTAACACTGCAGGTGCATTGCAGGCATGAAAAACGGTGCATATGTCTGTTGTTTCCAGAAATTTCTCTGCATTGAGAAGTCCATACTCGAAAACCATTCTCTTGCACTACTAAAGAATTTTCTTCAAGTGTAATATTTTGTAAAAGTGTAGCATTTTTGTGAACATGGAAGTGTTCCATTTTTTTCAAGTGTAATATTTTCAAGAAGTGTTAATCATTATATGTAAAAGGGTAATCTGATATGTAAAATGGGTACTATTTTTTTGAAGTGTAAAAAAATTAGGACTTCATTGAACTTTGTAAATATTTTTTGTTGAATTGTGAAATGCAATGAGGAGTGCATCTTATCGTTCACGATTTTTGGAATGCATCATGCTCAGGTACGAGATGCCTTGATGTTTTACCTTATTGATTTTCAACCTCCTTTATTCTATTTTATAATGCATTCATTACAGGAGAAACTCTAGCTAATGAGATCAAACAATCCCATGCCTTTTGTCATAGTCTTTGGATAAATATATGCTAACTCACGAATTGGAGAGCCAATGGGCAGTTGGCAACCATAAGATGAGACCAGCTATCTAGAATTTGATCAATATCAATGAATCTAACCAAATAAATAGAGACAACTTGCTGTAGGTATCAAAAAAGAAGAAAAATGTGTCACGGATTTGTCCTCTAGTTACATCCCTCATTTCATTCAAATCCATTAATCAGAAGATTCAGAACCTCATTTTATTGCATATAAATAAAGGCCACAAAACCTCATTCCATTGCATATAATCATAACCTCATTCAAATCCCTCATTTAACTATAACAAAATATAGTTTGGGTTGTCCAAGCAACACCTCATTCCATTGCATATAAATAACATACTCCCTACTTCACAAGTATTAATTAACACTCACAACTCAACATACAACTATAGAAGGAAATACACCAGTTCAATTTTGAAAATAAAACAACAAGAATGTATTGTACTTCTCTAATTTGAGTGTAAACAAATACAACAACAAAGACAAAACCAGCAGCTGAAGCCATGATTTGGCTGCAACTATTTCCATAAAACTTTAGTCCTGCAAGTGTCCAGAGTGCTGTTGGAAGACCACCGTGGCTTCAAGTCTCATCAGTGAAAATAAATGTGATATTGAAGCCATCAATATTAAATCTGTGGTGAGCCAAATATATAATTATCCACTCTTACATCAATATGATGATTCCGTTTGTCGCCAAAAATGGCACCTAGTAGTGATACTTCCTGCTATTACAAAAAACCAATTGATATAGAACTATAATAATGCAGGCCACCGGGTTTCTTTTGGAGTTTAGCTGCCTTAAACTTGTCTTGGCAGGCCATCAGCGACCTATTCAACCTTTCCTGAAACCAAAGTACCAAAGTTTCAACATTCTTTTTATTTTAGGATGGAGTAATTAAGCAACAATAGGAGAAACATAGACAAGCCAATGATATAAATGAAAAGAAAAAGAAATTCGAGCCATACATCTAAAGAAAGAAGAAAGGTGCACAAAACCATATAAATAGATATTTAACATATGATACCATTGAATTCCGCATTTTCTCAAAGAGTAATGACTTTACAGGGTCCTGCCCAATCCAGCGACAAGCCATCCTGCAATTACCATGAGCCATAAGTCTAAGAAGAAAAGCTAACCAATTGCAGCAAAGCCAAGATACCAGTGGCATGCATTGCCATTTTTATGTACAAACTATATGTGCAGATTTGAAGAAATGCAACATCCAACACAAGTTATACATAAGAACATCAATCCGAGAACACCATATAATTTTCAAGGCTTAAACCAAGACATGCATCTAACGCTATGTTGCACAATAACTTCCATCAACTTGAATCTTAAGCATTAATCACACAACTGAATAACATATTCATATTACAAGCCTAAACAGAAGCTAGATTCATATTACTTATCAAAAAAAAAAACTTAACATTTTCAACCTTCACACTCAAGTCATCAACAACTTACAAATAATGTGCTAACCAAAACTTCAAACCAACAAAGATCATCACTAGCAACCATTATTGTATATATCACTTTAGGTTCATGATAGATGAAGGAAAACTCTTTATTGTATATATCAATTTAGGTTCATGAGTTTTCTAGATAAGAATGGAGATGAAGGAAAGGGAAGGGAAGGGAAATAGAAGGGGCTGGGTCAGAAAGAAAGAAAGGGAGAAGATTTGCCCCTTGAGAAAATTTCCTTCCCTTTATAATTTCTTCCAACTCTCCAACCCTACTCATTCATTCTCTTCTGAAACAATCGAGTGTTTGTGTGTTTATGAATGTGTACCTACAAGATCAATGCAAATTAATTTTATATAGAGAGGGATGGCACGGGTAAATAGTGAAAAGTTTGGCTATTTTCACAAAGTGCGGTGCCTCCATAGTCAAATTTGTGGGTATATATCGAAGTTTTGTGCCTCGACAGCTCGGCTTCTACTTCACACCCAAGAAAAGAACTCCTAAAAGTCGACAGCCAAGCCCCATCTCCCAACCCCACTCTCCTTCTCTCTCTGTCACTTGTAACTACAGTGTAGTTTCACGCACAGACCCTGCTTTCGCTTATAAGTATTCTGCAAAAGCTCCAACCACTCCTCCTCATCAACCTCTGCTCCAGCTTGTTCTTTGGTTTTTCTGTTTGTGCCCTGCATCTTCGCAGAGATCAATCTACTTTTTAAGCCCATGGCATCAACTTCTACCAACCCCGAGAAGAAGAAAAATGCAAGCTTTACCCCAAAGAGAGGCTAGATAAAAGCTCAGATTTTTGAGAGCTTTGCCGAGACAGTTGTGTCCGGGGTTTCAAGGGTAGGAGAGGCACTGGGAAGGATTAGAGGATCAGAGGGTAGTACTGGGGGAACCTCTGGCCGACGAGAGGACGGCGATTTCTATAAGGTGTAGCAGGGGGACTGTCATGGAAACTGATGTAGGAAATGGAAGTTGGCATCGGGAGGGAATAAGTGAATAAAACGGAGTGTTTAACCAATTAAATAAAACGGTGCGTATTGATTTGTAACAGAAATAACGGCTGCGAGAGCAGATTTGACTCTATACGTTGACGTTCTATTCTTCTTCTTCATTCTATAAATAGGACTGTAAAAGCAGAGTAAGGCATTGAACAATTCGGATTAATTCTCATTTCTTGTAAGGAGGTTAGGGTTCCTCGAAAACCCATGGCAAGAATCAATAAAGTGATTCTTGATTTTACATTCCTGTTTGTGTGCGTGAGTAAGGTTACTGCGTCATTTATCTTGAGTGCAATATTCTCTGGTTTGGAACCTTACAAGTTGGTATTAGATTGGCGATCCTTTCTTGAAGATTATTTTGAAGACTACTCTGATGGCTGAAGGTACAATGGGAGCTCTCGAGGCTCAGGGCGAGAATCAAGAAGCTGTTCAAAGACAATTAGATGATCATAATAGTGCACTTCATAGTCTGGCTGACAGGTTAGATCGAATTTCTGTCCTTCTTACTTCTGTTATAGAGAATATAATAGTTGTTCCTAATCATGATCAACAAAACAATGGTGAGAGGGATCATGAAGAGGAAAGACTAGTCTTGCCTAAGGGAATGATCCCTTAGGCTGGATTTACCTCATTTTGATGGTACTAATCCATCGGCATAGGTTTTTAAAGCCACTCAATTTTTTGACTTCCATCAAACTCCTTTAAGAGAAAGGTTAGTGATAGCAGGTTATCACATGGAAGATCAAGCTTTGATTTGGTATCAAGATGCTTTGGATGGGGGAATCTTTAGGTGTTGGGATACTTTCATTAAGGCAGTAAATGTTCGTTTTGGTCCCACTACTTATGATGATCCTATGGAGGCTTTAAATCGCCTCAAGCAGACCAATTCTGTGAACAATTATAAAGATCAGTTCGAGCTTTTATCAAATAGGCTTAAAGGCCTGTCCGAGAGGCACAAGTTGAGTATATTTTTGAGTGGGTTAAAAGATGAAATTAGGCTTCTAGTTAGAATGCTTGATCCCATTAATCTTAATGTTGCATTTGGATTAGTTAAGATCCAAGAGGAATATGTCTTGGCCTCAAGGAAATCTACTAGATTCATGAACAACAATTTTGATAAGGCACAGTTTGAGACACCTAGTGATCGTGGTCAGAGGGTTGTTGGACCTGTCAGGAGGGTGTTTTCTACACAGATGGATGAAAAAAGAAAAAAAGGCTTATGTTATCATTGTGAAGAAAAATGGAAGCCTGCTCATATTTGTAAGAAGCCTAGAGTGTATTTGATACATGAGGAAGGGCAAGAGGATTTTGTGTTTCCAGAATCTGATGATCAAGAAAAAGTAGTACCAGAAAGTAATGAAAAGAATGAAGGGGGGTTGAAAATTTCAATACATGCACTGTCTGGGTGCATTAACAGCAACTCTATGAAATTGTTGGGGAAAATTGGTAAGTCTTCTGTTGAGATATTGGTAGACTCTGGTTCTACCTATAACTTTCTTGATCCTCTTGTTGTTTAGGCTGCCAACTTGTAAGTTGATACTAGTACAAGACTATAGGTTCGAGTGGCTGATGGAAATTCCCTTTTTAGTCAAGGTAAGTGTGAAGAGGCATTTAAAATTCAAGGGTCTAAGTTTCTCATTCCATTTCATGTCCTTGAATTAGGAGGATGTGATGCGGTTCTTGGTGTTCAGTGGCTGAAAACCTTAGGACCCATTATTTGGGATTTTTCAACCATGACAATGGCTTTTTCTGTTGGGCAATCTGAAATGAACCTAAGTGGTGTAGTGGATGCCCAATTGAATATGTGTCAAGGGATGGGCTGTTTTAAATCTTCCTTAGTTAACCAACAAGGATGGTTTTTACAATTGTTGGCACAAGAATCTGTCCAAGAAGAAAACTCGTTTGGAAGAAGTTGCTTCCATAGTAGATGAGTTTGCAAATGTGTTTGCTGAGCCAACTGGTTTACCACCTAAAAGAAGTTTTGATTATCAAATTCTCTTGTAAGATAAGACTACACCCATCTCAGTGAGGCCTTACAGGTATCCTCATTACCAGAAAACTGAATAGAAAGCATTGTCAAGGGGTTGCTCAAATCTGGTGTAGTGAGGCCTAGTCAAATCCCTTTTTCTTCACCTGTTCTCTTGGTGAAAAAGGCAGATGGATCATGGTGAATGTGCATTGATTACCGTGCACTTAATCAAGTAACCATCAAGTACAAGTTTCCAATACCTGTCATTGATGAGCTCCTTGATGAATTGTTTGGAGCAAATATATTTTCAAAGCTGGATCTTCGATCTGGGTATTACCAGATTAGAGTCAAGGAGGGAGACATTGACAAAACAACTTTTCGAACTCATGAGGGCCATTATGAGTTTTTAGTAATGCCTTTTGGGCTTACTAATGCACCTGCAACTTTTCAAGGTTTAATGAATGGCATATTTAAACCTTTTCTAAGGAAGTTTGTTTTGGTGTTTTTTTATGATATTCTTGTGTACAGTTATTCCTTGATTGACCATTTGGAGCATTTGAGGGTAGTATTGGAGGTTTTAAAGTATTTAAGGCAGCATACCTTTTTTGCAAAGAGGTCTAAATGTAAGTTTGGCCTACTAGAAATTGATTACTTAAGCCACTTGATTTCGGAAAGAGTGGTGAGAGCAGATCCTTCTAAATTGGCAGCTATGCTTGATTGGCCCATACCTGGTTCCTTGAAAGCTTTAAGAGGCTTCTTAGGTTTTACTGGATATTATAGGAAGTTCATAAGGAACTATGGCACCATTGCAGCACCTTTAATATATTTGCTTAAGAAAAATGCATTCCAATGGTCAGAACCTGCAATTGAAGCATTCCAGAAATTGAAGCAAGCAGTGACTAAGCCCCTTGTTTTGAAGCTACCTAACTTTACAAAAGGCTTCACCATCGAATGTGATGCCTCAGGCATTGGTCTTGGAGTAGTCCTTGTGTAAGAAGGACAACCTGTGGCTTATTATAGCAAGGGTTTGAAGGGAAAAGCATTGCTGCTCTCCACATATGAAAAGGAGCTTTTAGCTCTTGTTTCAGTAGTCTCTAAGTGGAGACCTTATCTGTTAGGGCAATCTTTTAAGGTTAAAACAGATCAACAAGCCTTAAAACATCTCCTTGAGCAGAGAATTGGGATTGAATTTCAACAGAAATGGTTATCTAAGTTGCTTGGATACGATTTTACCATTGAATACAAAAGAGGCAAAGAAAATGTAGTTGCTGATGGCTTATCAAGGAAGCATGAAAAGGACTGTGCTGTGCTGGCTTTAATCACTTTTCCTACTCCTTTATGGATTCAGGAATTAAAAGATAGTTATCAACTGCCCACTGAGTTAGCTGAGATTGTAACAAAACTCAATTCTGGGCTATTGGGCCCTAAGAACTATAGCTTGCAAGAAGGCTTATTATTGAGGAAAGGTAGGCTGGTACTGGTTCCTATTTCTTATTTCAAGATGAAGATTCTTGATTATCTTCATAACAATCCTCAAGCTGGACATGTTGGCTATAAGAAGACCCTACAGAAGGCTAGAAAGGAGTTTTATTGGTAAGGGATGAGGGCTGATATTCGAACCTTAGTAAGGGAATGTGTCATTTATCAGACTAGCAAACATGAAACAGTGAAGCCTGCAGGTCTTTTACAATCATTATCGATTCCTCATTCTCCTTGGTTAGACATAGCCATGGACTTTGTTGAAGGCCTCCCTCATTCCAACGGGTTTTTTGTCATTCTTTCTGTGATTGATAGACTAACTAAATTTGCTTACTTCTTTTCCTTATTTAATCCATTTACAGCAGCTAAAGTGGCTCAGTTTTTCTTCTCAGGGGTGTTCAAACTTCATGGAATGCCTAAATCTATAGTGTCTAACAGGGATCCATTGTTCACAAGTTCATTTTGGAGAGAAATGTTTAAACTACAAGGGGTCTCACTTCATTATAGCTCAGCCTATCACCTACAATCTGATGAGCAAACGGAGAACTGAAACAAAAATGTGGAAGGGTATTTGAGGTGCTATGCTAGTTACAAGCCCAAGGAGTGGAGTAACTGGTTGTCTATGGCAGAATGGTGTTATAATACCACACCCCATTCTTGAATTGGAATGTCTCATTTTGAAGCACTCTATGGGTATGCTCCTCCTAACCTGCTGACTTATGGACCTGGAACAACTTCTAATGCAACTGTAGACCAGCAATTGAAATCCAAAGATGAGCTTTTGTCCTTGTTAAAAGGAAATATCTAGAAAGCTCAGCATCGAATGAAGTTCTTTGTTGATGCCAGGAGGACTGAGGGGGAATTTTAGATAGGGGATTGGGTTTTCTTACGACTCCAACCCTATAGGCAAAAAACAGTGGCTTTAAGGCACAATTTAAAGCTGTCTCCAAGATTTTTTGGCCCCTTTCAGGTGTTGGAACGAATTGGTTCTGTGGCATACAGATTAAACTTGCCTAGTTCATCTAGGATTCATCCTGTTTCCCATGTTTCTTGCCTCAAAAAGAAACTGGGCCAGAGTGTTTAGCCTTTGCCAGTCCTTCCTCCAGTTGATGTCCAAGGGAGAGTACAACCTGAGCCTGAAGTTATCCTTGAGAGCAGGATAAAGAAAGTAGGGAATCAAGCTGCAACTGAGGTATTAGTCAAGTGGGTTGGTGCCCCAATTGAAGACAGTTCTTGGAAAAGTTTGTGGAAACCTATATCCACACCTTGTGGACAAGGTCCTCTGAGAAGGGGAGAAATGTTAGGGCCTTGTGGACAAGGTCTTTAAAGGGGTGGAGAATGTAAGGTGTAGTAGGGGGACTGTCATGGAAACTGATGTAGGAAATGGAAGTTGGCATCGGGAGGGAATAAGTGAATTAAACGGTGTGTTTAACCAATTAAATAAAACAGTGCATATTGGTTTGTAATAGAAATAACAGCCGCGAGTGTAGATTCGGCTCTATACGTCGACGTTCTATTCTTCTTCTTCATTCTATAAATAGGATTGTAAAAGCAGAGTAAGGAATTGAACAATTCGGATTAATTCTCATTTCTTGTAAGGAGGTTAGGGTTCCTCAAAAACTCGTGGCCAGAATCAATAAAGTGATTCTTGATTTTACATTTCTGTTTGTGTGCGTGAGTAAGGTTACTGCGTTATTTCTATTGAGTGCAATATTCTCTGGTTTGAAACCTTACAATTTCTCTCTAGGTGCAGCTATGTGATGGTTCAAATGCAAAATGGTGTGACCGTCTGTAGAGGTATTCAAATGCGCGTTTCAGGAGGGAAAAAAAAAAAAAAAAAAGGGTAAAATCACGTTAGGTGTGGGTTGTGTATGATAAACAGATCCACAGCAATTATCATTCCGAGAAAATATTCTCATCAGCCATTGTATCAAATCCCACAGCCCACACCCTACGTCTCATTCGATTTTACAGTTAGAATTTTGAATTAATCTTTGCATCAGCCCCTGTTGCGGAGCAGCCAGCACACACTCTATGTGTCATCATCCAAACCACTCACATAAATTCAAAACCAACGGCTATGATAGAAAGCTGATAAGAGACACATTAGTGTGCTATGCATCAGTCGTGAACAGGGGTTGATGCATAGCACGGCTCTAGAATTTTTCCCTCCTCATTTAATCAACCGATAGTTTGAAGTGATTGAGAGTGCTTGAGGAGAGAGAGAGGTCAGAGAGAGACCTTGAGGAGAGTGAGCTTGATGAGAGAGAACACTTGAGGAGAGAGAGTGGTCGGAGAGAGAGAGGGGTTTGATGAGAGAGAGCTTTAGGAGACAGAGATTGTTGAGAGAGATATATAGATGAGAGAGAGCTGATGAGAGAGAAACGTAGATGAAAGAGAGCTGATGAGAGAGAGGTTCCTCTATTTCTCTCTCTCTCTCTCTCTCTCTGCTCCTCTCGCTCTACTACTCTCTCTGTCTCTCTCTCTCGGATCCTCAAGATCGACTACTCCCCTCTGCCATGCTTGGTGAGCTCCGTCGTTATATTGGCCAGAGGCTCCCCACTCGTCGGCGTCGAGTCCTGCAGTTCTGGTAGGTAAGAGGTTCCCCCCCCCCCCACTCCATTGGCAAAGATAATTCTCAAAAATAGTATCACCATTACAATCTCTGCAGCTTTTGTGGTCCAATTCTTAGACACTATTGCGAGAAAAAGCTCTTGTTGAAGTTTTTTATGCTTATCAATGTTCTGAACCTTGTTGAACTTCTAGAACTGAATTCATTTTTTAAAAAATTTGACGTAGTCACCAACAGAGAAGACACAACAGTACTTTGACGAGTCTTTTAATTTTATTGATGAATCTAAAAGATTGGGTGGTGGTGTTTTGGTTCACTGCTTTGTGGGAAAATCCAGAAGGTTGAGTTTTCCTACCATATCTAGGCTACTCACTTTCAGGGTCATCTTCTTGCCCAAAAGCTGTAATTAATTACTTTGAACTTAGGTTTTGCATGTTTGGGTTTCAGTGTGACCATTGTTGTTACCTATCTAATGAAAAAACATGGAATGAACCTAACTTTGGTTTTATTTCACAATTAAGGGGCTTTGAAAAATCTCTTCAAGGTTTGTTGTTTTTTACAAGTATTATTTTAATTACATTTTATTTTACAGTCTCATCTTTCTTAGCATCCCCATTAAACTTTGAAGAGGTGAAGGTAATCACTGTAGTTTAGTTATGGAACTTTATGAGAATTTTAACTTTCCTAAATTTTAGAAGTTCACCATTAACCCAGTGAATCTTGTAAAACCAAGCATAGCTTCTTGTTTCATCATCTCAAAATACTGAGGAGTTTTTGCAGTGAGTTAATTGTTCTATTTCAAATAAAGTTGTTGGATAAACTTGCGAACCTTTTTGTTTGCTGTAAATTCTATGTCTAACATCCTCACCTTCAAAGAAAATATGTAGAACTTGTAAATTAAGTTGTCTGGCATTGTGCAAACTAACAAATCCCTGCTAAACTCGCCACTCCAGTTGCTCCTCCATATTAGTCTTGTTCATTCTCTAATGCTACCAAGAAAAAAAAAATAAAAGCAATACCTGTAATTATGGGTGTCGATTGTTTTACTTTCACACAAAGACACTCCCCAATTAGGAGCTCAACATAATAGGTTAGACAAAAAAAAAAAAAAAACACTAACAGAGTAGAATGAGCACATTTGATGGTGATACCAAGACCATTTATCCAGATTTCTAAAGTTTATGTTGTATTATGCTCACAGACGCAAGTTAAGGCGGAAGCTGAAGTTTATTTTAGGAAGCTGAAGATTTAGACTTCTTGTATTATGATCAAGATTCTGTTGTTGTTAGATGTTGGGATTAGGCTCGAGATTCTATTGTACTATGGTCAAGATTCTATTGTATTTGGTTAATTAGCCTGAAAATGATGTTCTGTTGAATTTATGTAGCTACTGTTCTGTTGAAAATTATGTCGTTTTGAATTTTCTTGGATGTAGCTATTGTTCTTGAAGTTGATTTTCTGTTGAATTTGGTTACTTTTCTGTAGCTACTGTTTGCTTGAACTAGCTACTATTTTGTTAAATTTTGTTCTTGAAGTTGAATGTTGCTTATTGTGCGTTTGATAATGTTATGGACATGTGGTTGACATGAAAATTATAATTTTTGAGTCAATTTGTAGTTTTTGAGTCACTTTCTGGTCAACTAGAATTTTTTACTCACTTTCAAGTTGACTAGATTTTTTTACTCACTTTCAGGTCTACTAGATTGTAAGGCGTGTAGGTTCCAAGTAGTTTATCCCATGTAGTAAAAACGTGTATTGGTCGTATGTGAGAGATGTGTTGGTACTCGTTAGAGCACTGTGCCAGTACCTAGTCAAATTTTGGTTAATTTTTACGAAAGTGGTCTGAATTGGAGTAGTCAAAACCCCAATGCTCCAGTTTTGAGCTATAGTAAAGTCAAACAATTCTCCAAATTTGCCCAGCTACTATTCATCTCCAAAACAATATTCTACTCTCAAAATATTCCAAATGATATCTTCTTCATTCCCTCATTTTTCAATTCCCATTTTCCTTGCTTTTTTTTCTCTTCATTTTCTCTCTCGCTAAAAGATTTCTCGCACCCGTTGCCCCCATTGTCATCTTCCTTCTCTCCATCGCCGTACCCTCTCCTTTCTCCCTCCCCTTCTCTTTATCTCCCTTTCTCTCTTCCCTCGCCCCCACTCACTAATTCATCGCCGTTGGACATTTTTCAGCAATGACATTCCAAACTGTTTTACTATGTTTCTCATCCAAACCATAGCTTCTAATTGATCGCGTAGCAAAATGATTTTGCGTTGTTGCGTTTCTTGTTGTCATTTTTCAGTTTTTTATTTTATTTTTGTTTATTGCTTTCCATGACAATAGCTGACTATTTGAAGCAATACCAAATTACCAAGGTCTTTCTGCTACTGTTGTTTTCTATTGCCATTTCTTAGTTGTGGACTTCTGGAAATGGAAATGGGAAAAAATCTTCAATAATGATTCACTTACTTCATTCATATTATAGGCTGAAAACAATATTCATTTACTCTTTATCTTGCTGGCATGTCACATGTTATATATTCTTGTTGCTTTCAAGGTAAATTATCACTAATTAGCACTCGATAGGCTATGTTTTACTTGATAGGCATACCAAGTCCTTTCCTTTTCAGCATAAAGCTAGCCATGTTGCATATTAATGGAGTCTTTAGATTTGTCAGAAGCTTTATCAAAGCATATTACTGCATACCAATAGGGACACTGCATCATTTTTACCTTCTATTTTTTTTTTTGTCGGTTCTGTTTCTTTATATGTGTGTGTGTTCTGATTGGCACAACGGTAAATGGATACTTAAAAATCTGTGTTTCTTTATAATCTATGTGCATGCATAATCTGTGTTTGCAAAATATTTGTGTGTTAGCATATTTGAAATAGCTTCTCTAGTTGCTATCTTTCACTGTGGTTGCATAACTACTCCAATTGTTCATAGATTATGATATATGTTATTGGCTAGCTGGGCAAATTATTTTTGTTTTGATTTTAGTGGTTGCCCAGCCACATGTGGGCTGGAGAAACATGTGGCTGGGTAGCAACTAAGGTGTCATTTTTATGGATGAGATATGGTATATGCACAGTTGAAGTGACTTGTTTTTCTTTTGCTATATGAGACATGAACAATTTATTTTGGCTGAAATGGATAATCTAGTTTTTGTGTTTGACATGGATGATATACAACTTGTAAATGGATGAATAGGTTGTGGGTGCTTATATTGTAAATTTTTGTGGACTGGTGGGTTGGACTGCATTGCTAAAATTATTTGTATTTTGATTCAGCAAAGTGTTGGTGTTGGTATAGACTGCATTGATGAATGTGTTGTTATTTTGAAATTATTAACAATGGACAGATATCGTTCTTAATGTACGTGCTATAGATTGTATTTTTATTTTGGATAGATTACTCCACAATAGAAGTTATGTCTCTATTCAGTTCTTTTTTAAAACTTTCATTAGTAAACAAAACTATATTATGTCCAGATTTTTCGAGAAATGTTTTTTGCGGAAACAAGGCTATGTTATGTTCATTAGTAAACAAGGCTACATTAATAATAAACAAGGCTATGCATAATACAGTACTTTTAATCCTATTTTTTGGACTAATGTGAATTTCAGATACATTAGTATCATAACCAATCTTAGAAATACTACAAGTTACCACATTTAAACAATAGAAGTACTACAAATTATCATATTTAAACAAATTATAGAAGTACCACATCCACATTTACCACAAAATTGTAAATGTGGATGTTGGGTAGAAGCAACTAGAAAGGATGGCAAAATGTGTTTGTTGATGCAAAAATTGTATATGTGATTGTGGGGTGTGAGAAGGGTCGACAAAATGTGTTTATTGGATAACTAGGTTGAGGAAAAAGATATTTGGGAAATAATAATTTTAAGTAAAATTAAATTATTAATTAATATATAGAGTGTATTTGCATATATAAAATAATAATTATTATTAAAATACATAATATTATTTTATTATTTTGATGTTAGGATGTATAATCCAATGTGAATTAATATATTCAATGGTTTTGGCTTTAGCCAAAACCTCAACTTTTAGCTAAATTTTGGATTTGGCAATGGTTAGACCATTGTCAATGCTCTTAGCGTGCCCCGCACATACCTAGATTGATCACTCGGTCTATTGCAAATGCATCAGCTTGAGAAGTCTTATAACAAATGATATATTTATTTGTACCTGATATTTATTTTTGCAAACCTTACCTCTGCAAATATTAACAGTGGCATTTGCATTTTAGTTTTACAAATAGAATTTCTAAATGCCTATTTTAGGCGTGTATTAAAAAATTTGTGAAAGATGTCCTCTTGAGTATCTTGTATAGGATAAAAAAAGAGGTCATGGCTCGGGAATCAATTAATCCTCAAACTTAAGGAGCTATTTGGATAGTGAGATGAGATGAGATGGTTTTAGATGAAAGTTAAAAGTTGAATAAAATATTGTTAGAATATTATTTTTTAATATATTATTATTTTGGGATTTGAAAAAGTTGAATTATTTATTATATTTTGTGTAAGAATTTAAAAAAATTGTAATGATGAGATGAAATGTGTTAAAAGTGTTTCTCAATTCTAAAGACTCCTTAGTTTCTTCCCATTCTTTCGATCTCCTTACCATTAATATGCCGATCTACTTTTCTTTTCTATGAATGTTAGTTGTGATTAAGGCCCACATCAACCAAGCCATCTCCGGATGCTTTTGTATGTTCTTTGTTTACTTTTGCATCATTGTCCTTCAGTCGAGAAACGATATTTATTTTAATACCATCCCAATGAATCCAATATTTTACTGTCCATAAAACATGAACCTTCTCCTTCTTCCCTTCCATCCTGGATTTGCATCTCCACTTCCATAAATTCCAGGAAATTATCCTAGGTATAAATCCGATTAGATTACCGAGTTGTGATGATTTTGTTGCTCTCCAAAACTAAGCCTCCACTGTTGCCTTCCACGAACGATTGGGGACAAATGGCACTCCCAAGATATGTGAATTGAACTTCCAAATGGCCATAGCAATGTCCCCACTATATAACACATGATTAATATCCTCTAAAGCACCATATTGACAGCACTCACACTTGGAGACTAAAGGCACTTCTAGACTTCTAATACGTGCATCCACACTAAGGCTCTAATTGAGAGCCTTCCACATAAATACCGAAAACTTCATAGGCACTACTACATTCCATATCCATTCCGACCCTTGACACTTAGGACTACTCTCCTGGACCAAGACCAGGCACTCCTAGCCGTGAAATATCCATCGGCATTACCCATCCAGATAAGCTTATCATCCCCTCTCCTTCTACCCTTAATTTCCTGCATTATATTTTCAGTTTTTTTAGGTCCTACTAACTGCTCCAATTTATCCCTTTCCTAGTTATTATTCTATATAATATGTTTTACCTTCAACTCTGAATCTCCCACAAGCGGATGCTGTTCCCTTAAAGGACCTGAGCTCAACCAATTATCTTTCCAAAAGGAAACATTTCCTTCACGAACTACCCACTTTGATTTTAAAAGAACAAACGAAATTTCCTTGGCTATTGATTTCCAGAACCTGGTTCCTCTAGAATGATTGATGTCCAGCGGATGCACACCATGCATGTACTTTTCACTAAAGAATTTCTGCCATATAGAGTCCGAACAAAGCAGATTCCAGGCAAATTTAATATGTAACGATCTTTGAACCTCAACCAAACTCTTCAACCCAATCCCTCCATCATCCAATGGTTTGCATATTTTATCCCATTTTATCCATTTTCTTTTTGGACTTCCATTCCAAGATCCTCAGAAAAAAGTACTAAATGTCTTATTAATTTGGGAATATACCATTTTTGGAACGTGCATCACCGACAGAAGATGAATTGGCATACTCGACAATACTTCTTTTAAGAGGATCAATCTTACCCTAGTTGAAAGCAAGTTAATTTTCCAACCTTCAATCCTATTACGGATTTTTTGAATAATATCCTGGAAATGTACTAATCAATCTACTAAAAACAATTGGCACTCCTAAATATTTGAATGGAAACCCCTCTTTCGAGAACTGAGTGATGGACAATACTCTTCTCCTTCTGGTAGTACTAATATTTTTTGAGAATAAGATATAAGATTTGGCAGTATTTACCTGTTGTCCCGACCATGAAGCATATGTGTGCAAGGTGCCAATGATCTCAATAATATATGATTTTCCACCATTGGTAAAAATTACCATATCATCGACGTATGGTAAATGAGAAATTAAAGGGCTATTCTTTGGATGCAAATAACATTTAATTTTTCTATCTCCAAATTTCTTTTTAATCAACCGTGAAAGAACTTCCTCCACCAAAATAAATAAATATGGAGATAAATGATCTCCTTGACGTAAACCTCTGCCACTCTTAAAGAATCCCTTTGTAGTGCCATTCATGATAATAGAATACCAAGGCGTTGTCAGACATTGCATTAATAATTGGCGCACTTTTTGGGAAAAACCAAAAGCCTCCAATACCTGAAATAAGAACTTCCAATCAATAGTGTCATATGCTTTTGCAAAATTAATTTTCATCAAAACATTACCTCCTCGAACTGATTTAATAATGTCATGAATAAGTTCCTGAGTAAGACTAATATTTTCAAAAATACTTCTCCCTGGTAGAAACGCTCCTTGCTCCTTAGAAATGATACTGTTAAACAGAGTAGTAAATCGGGTCACAAGAATCTTCAAACAAATTTTATTTACCACAGAACAAAGACTGATTGGTCTAAAATTCCCAAATGATGTAGGGTTCGATACTTTGGGAAGTAAGACAATATAAGATGCAGTGTAGAATCTTGGCAACACAGCCCCGCCAAAAAAATCAATAACTGCTTCAAATAAATCCTCTCGTATTACGGACCAACAATACTGAAAAACCTGATCCAAAACCATCCGGACCAGGATTGCTTTCCTTAGGAATAGAGAACAAAGCGTTTTTCACTTCCTCTATTGAAGGACTACTCCCAAAGAAATTGTTATCTTCTTCGGACACAGTACCTGTAATTAACTCAGCCAAATTAGGTTGAACATTCGTCGGGTTTTCTTGGAGGAAATTCTCGAAATACCTGCAAGCCTCCTCATGGATACCTTCTGGTGAAGAGAGCACCCTGCCATCAGGTAACTTCATTTCCATCACCACATTATATTTTTTGGACTGTAATGCTCTAAAGAAAGCAGAGGACGCCTCTCCCTGCGAAACCCAATCATATTTAAATTGTTGGACAAGTCTCGCTTCTTCTCTTTTTAGCCAGACATCAAGTTCCAATTTATTTGCTAACACTTCCTCTTCAACATCCTCAGAGAACCTTTCTTGCAAAATATTTTCTCCTTCTTCCACTCTAGTTTCTAATTTTTTTATATGATTCCCAGTCCAACCAAAGACCTCCTTGTTCTAGGCTCTTAAAATCAGCTTGAACTTCTTCAATTTTCCTACTAACTTCCACAAACCAGTTCCACTAATCTTTTCCTAATAAGCACTCTTTACACATCTCCAAAAATTCTCATGTGTAGTCCACATAAACTGCCAAGAGCTACCCTTAATTAATTATAGAATATAAAAAGTGGCTTCAAGTTTAAATTTAAATATCCATTGAAAAATACTTAGAAATAATTAATTTAAGATACAACAATTGTCTTTTGATCGATGGATGATTCGATATAATATACTAAATAAAAAGAAGTACAAACTAATCCACTAAAAAACTAAACACAAAGTCTTGATATACTATGGTATGATGACTAGCTTATTGAAATGATGTAGTTGTAACCTGCTAGCTTGATCACTAGTAAATGAACAAATATTAGTCTGGAATAGTAAAAGAACATTTTTTATAAGCATCCACACTTGTTAGAAATACCTATTCATTTTGAACAAAATGGACAAATAAAAAGATGAGACTAAAATAATTCTGTACAAGAGATGAACTATTAAATGTACTATGTACCTTATGAAGCGATTTATTATAACCATAAGCCTTGAGTGACTCCTCATTAACATAAATAAAACTTGATTTTAGATCAAACTCTAAAAAAGATATATTATTAATTAGTGTTGCTACGTGTACTTAAAGAAAACTTAAAAAAATCGTACAACACGTGAGTGCAATTGACAAAGTGAAGTAAAAAGTAAATGGTAAAGTAAGAAATTGGTAAGCAAACGAAAAGTTATAGTAATGGAAAATAAAAGAAATGGAAAAGTAAAAGAAACAAAAACGTACAAACAGAAACATGAAGAAAATGCCATAACCCATCATCCCACCTAGCAACGCCTCTCCTGACAAAGAAAATGAAGAAAAAGATTTAGCAAAGTAAAATTTCAAATTTTACTGGAAACATGACGAAAATGAAAAAAAAAAAATCAACAAATGAAATTTCAAATTTTCCTAATTTTTTAAATGATACTAAAATATAAATATTAGATTTGGTTATATCCTTATCAGAAAAATGATAGGTAGGAAATTGAGTCAATTTTAAGAATCTATTATATTTAATAACGATAAAAAAAAAATTACAGTTGAACCAGATTTGAGTTTATGCTCTAAAAAAAGTAGTCAACAGTATAATTAGAACCTTTTAAAATCAATTCATAACGCCCTAATAATAGCAGCAATTTGAATTCTTAACACACAAAATCACCAAAAAAATTAGGTTAATTGTTGAGTACATGACACCCTAATAATAACAGAATCTGGATTCTCAACACACAAAGTCACCCAAAAATAAGTGCAATTGTTGAGTACATGACACACTAATAATTGCAGTAACCTCCACTCATAATACATGGCATGTTAATTACATATCCAGTATTTTTCACTACATAACAGGGGCATCATTATGTATCCAAGTGTCCATCACCTTGACTTTCAAAATCATGAGGCCAACCTGCAAATATTACAAAATACACAAGATAAAATAAGTACCAAAATGAGTGGGTCAACTTGAAAATAAGGTGTTTAACAATATTAATATCAATTTTATGTTATGAACGAAAAAAATCTACATCTTCACATTTGACTAAAGTGTTTACCAATATTAAGATTTACATATTCACTGCATCTATGTTGCTCATCATCTTGTATGGTAGAAGGTGCAACAAGATGTGTACTCGCTTGACTCCAAATATAATAATCCTAAAAATAAAGAACAATGACATCTTATTAGTGATCCTAACACTAAATAACAGTGATCCTAAAATAAAAAGATAGTGATATTAAAACATGCTGCGGAAAGACTTAGCTCATGCTATGTTTGATACATTGCATGCTGCATTAAAGGTGCGTAAAGGTTTGCTTCCTCAGCGGGCTTCTGTTTAGACTGCATAGGCATACAAAGTTATAAACTAAATAGATTATATTAGTCTACCGAAAATGAAATACAATGAAAGCCAACTTGTTTTTTGCCTTCGATTTGTTAACAGCCTTTTCCACGGTGGA
>QEOT01004894.1:66462-78752 GCA_003123785.1 Pterocarya stenoptera
AACAATCAACCCTTTTATTGGATGGGATATACGGCCTCACCATTTGTGCAGCCATTTTCATAGCAGGTCATCACCAAACCAGCCGAAAGAGTTTAATAACGAGCATTTCTGAATAAAACATACCAACCACTTTAAACACGTATTAGTAGCAAATAAGAAGGCCGTATCGCCATAATGCAACAACAAAATGGTAAAGAGTTATTTGTTCGTACACTAATGTCAAACCACAAGAGTATTCCCTCAAAAACATATATATAAGTCCCTGCTATACCTGTTCATGAAATGGAGGAGAAATGTACAACAAGGGTATTTGTCTGACCACGGGATTGTTAACTAGACAAACTCTCTTTTAAGTCATAAATCCTGTGCTATACATGTCAATTTAAAAGGAAACGAGAACAGTAGAGAAGTGCTAGCTAGTTTCTTGGTTGATCTGGCAGATGTGAGTACAGCCACCCGTCATGCCATGAAAACTGAATTTGTAGAAGTGACCAGAGCGTGGAATACAATAAACAATAGTTATTGAGGTGTTATGGCTGGGGAGAACCCATAAGGTTCTTTCACTAGAGAACTGCGTACAGACAGACAACAATCCATAACTTGAATCGAGGATGCCATTCGGTCTGTTCGGATGGTGTCACAACCCACCAATCCTTTATAGTGATGGATGATCGACATTCTGCTCCTCCACTTATTGGCGAAGCATTGGAAACCAGCATTTTATATCGACCACTCTCTCCTGATGAAAACCAAGCCCCTGAGATATAATCATACAGTTTGTCATTGCACAGGGAAATAGTGCGTTAGTTCCATCCACTGTTTAGGTAAATTATAACAAGAAGACATCATGCGATGCTTTCCTTTTATAAAGCATGGTTAAAAAGTGTACTCTCAGTAGCTTCTGGTTTATGTCAACGGATCATAATCATAAGCATCACCAGCTTTGACAAAGCGTCCCTTAACACGTCTTCTAACATCGGCCCTTGCTTTGCGAGAGGCATACCTCACTCTTTTCTCGAACCTAGAAAAAAATCAAATAGAAGTTGAGAAATAAAAGGTTGGCTAGAAGAACATCATGCCAAAAGGTTTAGAAATTAAATAAGCATCAAGTGAAAATGCCATCATATCAGCATGGGTCAAGTAATCGTATTTGTGAGCACGACATAGCATTATGATTGAGTGGTATATTATGCATAGGTACATGCAAAGAAATGCATATTGACAAACATAACCATGGATTGTTATGACTTGTAGCCCAATCTAGACAACCAGGTTGACATTTAGTAACAGAAAACTTCATACCCACGTTGTTTAGGTGAGGAAAAAGAAATCGAACCACGGAATTGTGTTAAGAAATGCATATATTTATATCAAAGTAACTAGCAATGCTGGGAAAAAATTTAGAAAACCAAACTAGATGACTATTCCCTAGAAGCTGCAGTACTAAAGAGTTAATGATTACTATTAAATAAAGTTGCCACAAATCAATATTCCAATATACATAGTTCATTCATTATTTATTTATTGGTGCCAAACTTACTTGCGTGCTTTCTTCTTTTCCTTATATCGCATAACAGCATCACTACGATTAGCAGATTGGAAGGAACTCTCAGGACAAGGAGGACACCATGGAGGCTCTCCCATGAGAAGCATTGAAGAAGCCCCACAATCTTGATAATCCCCAGGACTACTCTCTCCAGTACGACCAGAAAACGAAATACTTGAATGTGCTTGTCTTGTTGTCAAACAAAGTACTGGTTCAGTTTTAGTACTCATCAAAGAATCTACAGACGCTGCATTGCTGCACGCTGGCTGCATTGCATTAACCAGTCCCACTGAGGACCCCTGGAGAAGAACATGGAGATCAGATCATGAGTACATTTTGCCAAACAATATTACAAAGGCTAAACATGGAAGTGAATTCTATCTCCTGCAACTACTACACACAACAGAACAATTTTTAATGACATCATGCATACCCATTCATTCCACATGTTTGAAAGTTCAACATGTTTGTGAGCACTAATCAACATTATACTTGATTTTATAAGTATTAATCAACATAAGAATTGATTAAAAAGGTAATTAGGAAATTACTGTTGGGTGCACCTAAGTTGTATAAAGGCAAAATACCATGTCATTATATGATTTCAAAATGGGAAATACTCTAGCCACAAAAGGATTACACAAAAGAAATCTCACAAACTGATGTGATTTAATGTGATTCGTCAGATTATAAAGCTATTTTTATTGTCAAGTAAATTTAACGGATCAGATGAAGCCATATCAATTTGTGGGATTGCTTTTGTGTAACTCCTTTGTGGATGTAGCAGTACTCTTTCAAAATTCATGCATCTTATGGTAAAAGATCCAAAATCATGCCTTCAAGAAAATAAATCTAAGGATCAATGCTAGTGGGTTGTTTTTTTTTACTAGTAAAATATTTTCTTTAAGGTAATTGTCTCTTAGTTATTACCAAAAAAAATTAGTAAAGTTCAGTATCTTTAAGACAACGAGAGGCAGACAAACTTCAGAATTAGGCATGGCAGACTAATTGAGACACAACAGAAGCATAATATTACACGTGGAGCCTATGTGTCAAGACTCAAGGAGGATATGAGATGAGTACCTCAGCAGCAACTGCACCCTGACAACTGGAATCAGCAGCAGACATGTCCTTTGTCCCAAACAAGCTATCAATGCCACCGTTTTCAAAAAGCTCTTCAGAATGGCTAAGCGCTACGCCAAAGAGTTCTTCATAGTTCTCAAGATTCAAATCCACTTCATCCATTTCAAAGTCCTCATATAGATCATCTTCTTGACAGAGACCAGAACCTTTAGCTCCAGGACAGCATATCTGCATATTAATAATGTGAAACTTGCATAAGTCCTAGATGAAGAAACTATAACATTTCCACCATATACCGATTTAAACACAAAGCTAGAATATGGCCACTCCCATCAAGTAATTAGATATAATTCGTAAAATCTGACCAAGCATGCAACTTAGCTTAATTCTGAATGCTGCAAAGACTACATAAGAAAGTTTGATATAGATACCAATCATCTCAATCTAAATCATCAAGATGTAATGCTTAAAATGAAAATCTGTCAATCATCACAACCATCAAAAAGGGGATGGCCTGAGAGTCATATAACTGATCTCGAACTAAGAAAGCCAAGACAAGTGCCCAAAAATGAATCATATGGAAAGGGAAATATATAACACTCAAGCAGAGAGAACTGGAGCCTGTAATTCAAGCAAGAAGACTACTGGTGGATCCACAAAAAATTGAAGCACAAAGATTACATGTCTACTTTATCACACTCCAAAACTAGTTTACCTTCAGTAGTTGGGTTTTGCCATGTTTACAGAATTTGGAGTATCGTAGTCAATCGACTCATTCGCCCAATATAGAGTTGAACATTTAGATGAATGGTACATAAATTATAACTGGTGGAACCACTAAAATAAAATCCATTTATAGCTTTTCAGCATATTGTTTCTCCAGTTATATATGCAGTAAATGAGTTTAGCGAGGGGCCTTTGAGTGTATTTGAGTGTAGATAAAACAGGTTTACCTCATATATGTAAGAAATGAGTTTTGACTTTTTTGTAACCACGGTTTTCCTCTGCTACAAGTGAGGTTTTTTCAATGAAGTTATGGGGCTGTTACCTCTTAAAACAAATACTGTTTCCTCCAGTTAATTAATCGCATCTGCCATAGGTAACATTCATGCAGACTAGTCTAAAAATGAATTTAAGCGAACCCAGGATATCCGAGTCTACAGCTCGTCACAATACCTCATTTTGACCACTAGGCTGCACCCTGATGGTTTCAAGTGAACGATACATCACATCACTAATCAGAAAATAAGCAAACTTTAAAAACAAAAAGTCAAAGAAACCAATTGAAAGAAAACCCAACTCCCGCCAGGACGGCAATGTCCTACCACTGTATTGTGGTAGATTTATCCATTGAAACGTTAAGATTTTCTACTGGAAGTAAATGACACCATTGACAAATACCTTGGGCAAAGATGTATTTGCGGATCCAGCCGGCTGGTCTAAAATGTGAGGCCCAGAATGAACTCCAGGCACTGAAGAGGTCCCAACCCAACCGCTGGACTTCTCCATGTTGTGCACGCCATTCAATTCAACTGAACTATATAAATTTTGACTCATGTTGTTTTCTGCAGAGCCCAAAGCAGTTTTTTCACCATTCTCTGTTATACTCATCAAACCTAATTCCTGCTCACAAGTGGATTCACCCACAGAAGGGAAATCTAAAACAAATGACCAGATTGAAGAAAGTTCTGCAGCTGATGGGCATCCAGAATAACAATTGATTGTCTGTCTCTTGTGTGTTGAAGCTGAGGTAGAAGTGCCATGACCCATCCAATCACAGTTCTGACAAAGAGAGACCCTCTCTTGGGAACATCTTACTAGTGCAGGTTGTGAATTGCATCTTTCACATAATAGTGTTCTCGAGTGGCGTTTGGATAGGGCATTAGCAGAATGGACATTTCTGTCACATGACAAGCATAAGCATGCAGCATCTGAGCGGCAATACACCATGGACCTTTGTTCCCCGCAAAAATCACATAAATAACCCATCTTCAGATTTATACTTCTCCAATTACCAAACCTCTACCCAAGTTATATATCAGCCTAACAAAAGTAGCTGCCCGAATCACAATCCTCCCCAACGTCGTTACAACCTTCAAGGATACACAAACAAATGCAATAAATCAGTATAGATTAAGGTGAGGATTGGATAGTGAGTTGAGATGAGATGAGTTGAGATGAAAGTTAAATAAAATATTGTTAAGATTATTATTTTTTAATATTATTCTTATTTTGAAATTTAAAAAAGTTGAATTGTTTATTATATTTTGTGTGAAAATTTGAAAAAGTTATAATGATTAGATGAGATGAGTTGAGATCAAATCTGAATCGAAACGGGCTCCAAAAAGGCATTTTCGTTAGCAAGAAACTGGGATTACAACTCTTAAACTACATCGGTATGTTTAGATCTCTTTTGATTTTTCTCTGCATAATAAGTAAAAGGTCAACTTCAGAAGAAATTTACCTTCATCTAGGAGTTCAATTAAAAAATGAAAAGGAAAAACGAGTATTGTTGTGATATCAACCCGAGGAGTGAGGCAACTCCTGTACTCGTTGAGCTCGCATAAACTAAAGAGATACAAAATAAAAATAAAAATCCTCTGGAGCACGAGTAGCAATTAGAGGATTACGCTTACATCAACTACAAGATGATCCAAAAGAACCTTAAATTGTATCAAACGAAATAGAATCGCATCTTTCACTCCAGTTAATAAGCAAAAAACTCATTTTGTAAAAGAAGATTATTTATCTATCTTAATCAAAGCCACCAATAAGCAAAACAAGATATTAACACTTCAAGGGAGCAAGAAATTTTTTTTTTTTATACTATCAAATGAAATATGGAAAAATGGATAAAATCTTCTGGGTGATTTGAAGGAAAAAAAGAAAGAAAGAAAAAATAAACATAAAAACATATAAACAAACGAAAAGTCCGTCTAAATACAAACTAAATAAGAAATCCGGAATTATTGGGAAAAAAACCATAAAACCAAGTGAAGAAATCTGTAAAATAAAGGGTACTCCAATTATTTTTTTTCTCAGCACGTTGCAAATCTAGCCAGGAATTTTTTTTTCCTAAATTTTATGTACACCACTCACCAGGTGATTTAGACCAAGAAGAAGAGGAGGAGGAGGAGGAAGAAGAAGAAATCAAAGGAAAATAACAACAACGAACAAAACAGAGAAGCGGAGAGCACAAATAAAGTAAAAAAATTACCGTTCGGAAAAGAGGTGGACAAGATCGGTAAAGAGCTGAATTTCTAATTAATTATTGTAAGAAGTAGACAAAACTAAGCAACCCCAAGAACAGGATCTTTCCAGAAAATATCTCTCTCTCTCTGGCGCGCGGGCTGTGATTGCTGAGGAAGATAGGAAGATAGAAATGGGGTGGGTGAGAGAGAAAGTATGTGTATAATATGAGTGTACGTATGTATACGTGTATGGTAGATGTGAGATCACAATTATCTAAGCTGATAAAAAGTGCATATAAGAGAGAGAGAGTGCTCAGAGTGGTAGGGAAAGTGGGGCTGTGGGGGACCCAACCCTCTTTTGGTAGTGAAAGGCGTAGAAAATAAAAGTTGGGTTTCGTTTTCTGGGTCCCGCGTTCATAAATAATACCCTTTTTCATATTTTAATATCTGCCGTTTCTTTTCAGTATTAATTAATAGAATAATAATTTTCAGGGCCAAAGATATGTATGCTACCAAAAAGTTGTTCCCATAGTCTCTGTGGTGGACGAATTGTAGCTCAGTTGCTTCCCACTTGCTGTTCGTACATATTGATATATCTTGTCCCTTTTTCCTTTTTTATATGTTTTACTTCTACTTTGCTCTTTGGCTTTGTTCGGTTAGGAAGCTGTCCCGTTTCACTCTCTGCTCTTGACATTTACGAGGGCTTTGGACTCCCAACTGCACACCAAAAGTGGTAATCTATGAAATTCATTGGGGACGGCATTTAGATTATATATAAATATATATATTTATATAATGAACAAAATATCTAATACATCTAAACAGATTTTTTTTCAAAGTTTCAGACTTCAAAGACTTCTCCCCTGATTACAACATGCTGAGTAATTCCTACCCTTTACGGCACCCATATATCCCATAGGAGGATTGGCATTGGCATTGGATTTTAAAAGTCAATGGATCTTTAAAATTTTAAAAAATATAAATAAAATAATTTATATTAATTTTTTAAAAAAGTAAAAATTTGAACTATGAACTATAGTAATTTAAAATATATATTCAATTTTAAAGATATATTGTTCATCTTCAAAAGTAATATTTTATTATAAAAATTATTTTAACTACTATGTTTTTCAATTTTCATTTCTCATGCTTTTCACTTTTCTCGAATGTCCTTTCACTTTTATTTTTATATTCAATTTTGAAATATGTGAATGAAAAAATATTATTATTAATTAACATATAATTAATGTAATTGTAAAATATGAAAAATCAAAAATATTATTATTAAAAAATAATATTATATTATATTTTGACTAATCTAATATAGAGTTATAGTTAGAGAGATTTTAAATTTATAAAAAATATATACTTTTCATTAAATTTTGAAGACAATTTTAATGAAGCCAATACTAATACTCACCAGCCCATCTTGCTACATTGCGAGCTTCTTGTTTTAACTCCCACACTTGAATTGTTGATACTAGTATGCAGGTGATTAAATCATTCAATAGCAAAACAACACCCATTCGGCCCTTTCCCTTCGAAATCCACCTTTTTTCCCACCAAAACTCTTCCCCACCCTTCCCACTACACAGACAGTTCCACAACGCTTCACTATCAAAATCGGTCGTCTCCGCCACCAATATTAGAAGTATTCAGCAGCATGAGTACATGAGATTTGAAAACATCTGCACATATGAAGCAACTTGAAAGTTCTTGCTTGACTTCCTCAATCTCAAATTTTTAGACGATATTTAATTCTCCATAACCTTTAAAATTCTTCCCAATGCTCAAGAATCAATTAGACCTTCATTTTGAACGTTTTCATATTTTTTAGCTCCACTCTTTTATACTCTGTATTTTACAAATTTTTAGAATTGTTGGGAAGATGGTGCTTACTTTTCTATACCCGCTGATCTAGTTCTGAAATTCGTCCAACCGCAAAAACATAAACAATTGTGAAGCAGTAACACCCTTGCACCTGGGTTTGGACTCGAAGCATCCCATTCTTTAAAAATTTGTATTTTGAAAGTTGAACCAACCATATTGCCATAGGGTTCTGAAATCTTATTTCCATTGATTGGATAGGCCAATTGTCAAGGCCAACCATAAGTTTTTGACACTAGCAAGTTTTAGTAATTTTCATGAGTGTTGAAAATTAGCCTCTACATGCATGTCATGTCAATACAGAGGAATTTGTTTCATTCTAGTTGTGTTCTATGCCGTTGAGCGCAAGTTCCTTCAAGAGGTAGTTGTCATGTTCTCTGCCGTCAAAGATGAGTGGGGTGCCGTTGAGTTTGGGTTGGGATGGAGTGAGGTGAGGATGGGTTTGGTTTCGAATAGGAAGAAAGTGAGATACGGGTTGCTATTCAGGTGTAGACAAATGCATGACAATTGTGATAAAATGCTTACGTGGTGGGCTTCTATTGGAGGGTTGGTTTTTTTCTAACAACAAATGGACTGGTCTTCAAGTTTTCTCTTAAAAAAAATATTAGCTTCGTAAATTTTAAAAATAACATTATTGATTATTATAGTCAACATTTTAGAATTTGAGAAAAAAAAGTGAAGAAATTGAAATTCTCATCTTTCATAATAATTATAATATAAGACAAAATATAAAAAACCAATGGAACGCACATCGTTTATCGTTTTTTTTTTTGTAAGTTTATTAAAATAATAAAGGAGAGCGATAGTTCCAAAGATGGAGTTGGAAAAGCTATGACTTGTTAAAAAAAGGAAGCTGCAGGAAGTGGCAAAAATGGGGAGCGAGTAGAAGAGCTTGCACTCGAGAACATGGGGAAGAAGGAAAGGGCATTTTATGATTGAATAAACGGAGAAATGGACACGTGGGGTTCAACCCCATTTTCTCCACAAAAGCGTTTCCCTTTTTCCCTAGTTATTTTACCCAACTACCCTTCTCTCTCCCTGCACCAATTGACAAAATGCCTCCGTCGTGCCACGTGACTCAATAAACATATCCTCCTGTCAATGGGACCATTCTCTTCTGTTTTTCCTACCAAGTAGCCCCACTAAAAGGACACTTCGTATCTTCCCGATTATACATACTTATATATGTTATGTACTGTATGTATGTACGTACATGCATACGTAGATACAGATGCTAGGCACATTGGGACTCAGTTTGACCGTCAGGCAGAGAAAGATCTACAAACATTGTCGGTCTAAGAACTTTTCACATACGAGATGGGTTAAAATAAAAGTTAAATATTAAATAAAATATTATTAAAAAAAATATATTTTTTATATTATTTTTAATTTAAAATTTGAAAAAATTAAAATTTGTTATTATATTTTATATGAAAATTAAAAAAGAAATTATAATGATTAAATGAGATAAGATAAAAAGTTTTGTGAAATAGTGGTTCTATGTTTTTATCTAAAGTTATGAAGGGGAGAGAGAAGTCGGGAGAACAATTTAGGAGAAGCAAACAAAGCGATATAACTATTTCGATATATTATTTAGTATCATTAACCTTCGAACTCCATAGTTTTCATTTCATCGTGTGGAGGCTTTAGAATCAACATTATAATGCACACTTCTGAACTCAAAACATGGCATCACCTAGATGTGCCATATCTTGTTTTGCCACACGATTCCAATCCATTACGTAGGACAAAACATTTGATCCCTGACTACCATTCCGGCCCAAACCTAAGAAAGAGAATAATCCCCCATTTACAAACCTGAAGCATGACAGCATGATAGCAGCAGCAATCCACTTGCCCCACCCACAACGCACATCTACTTTAGAATATGCCAAATCAAAATTCGACTCCATCCTACGAGGAACACACACACTGTAAAAAGCACGAGTCTGTCAATCTCCACCAACCAAAATACATAACAAATCACTTGTACCATGCAATCTACCAGAAAAAAGGGAACATTAGTATTATCCTGGTATGCATTCTAGACACATTAAAGAAATTCAGTGACACTTCTGACCTTCCCTTGGCAGTACTGTTCATCTCCCTGAAGCTTGCACCACCTGAGAAACGCACCTACAGAGCCTCATTATCCTTGGATATCCAGTCCTGAGATTCTCGGCTGCAGTTTTTATTTCAGCCATGAGTGACTGCGACCATGACTTATCTGATCCGGCATTGGGAGCTTGGATTTCATTTGGAAGAACCTCTGAAGGATAAACACCACTGCCCAGAAACCAAGCAATCAGGCTAGTCAGCAATCCTTTGACATAAAATAATGAAATATATATAATATATGGCCTATGAAGCTCATCTGCAGTAAGAATAGCAAATAAAATTGCCATAACATTAATCTTGAACTGAACTCATCAAGGTAAGAACAATCTTCATCAATGAGAGGACCTATTATCTAAGCATTCTAAAAATTGAATTATGAGACGAGTATCATTTCTATCTGGACAACAGATTGTCACGGGCAACACACTTTTCTGATCATAATGACCACGGAATGAGTTGTGCATAGTGCATCTGAGGGTAAAAGAAAATATGTCCATGAATGGAAATCACTTGCAGGAAGAGCAATACCCTGCAGAAAAAGACACACACCCACCACCGACACACCCCACTGGATGAATTGTGTGGGGCGCACCTGAGGGGTCAAATTTACCAGAGTTACCCAAACAGCTCCATAGATGCTAATGTCGATCCTAAATATGTCCATGAATGTAAATCACTTGCAGAAAGAGAACTACTATTGAACCCCAAGATTCCATAATCAGTGGCCTCATGCATGTGATTCATATATCTACCATAGATTTCAGACCTTGGACCTCTTATATCGCATCATTTCAAAAACTTCAACTATAACTAATAGCCTTACCCACTGGTGGCTAGCCCAAGTGGCAAGGGTGAATTTGTGTGTATGAGCCCCATGTCGCAGGTTCGATACCCCCTGGGATCAAACTGTGATTTCAGTGGGAGGCCATGACGGTGAGTTGTTGTGCTAGTCTCACTGGGGGTTTAGGTTCCATTGGTGAGTCCTAAGGGCTCTGCCATTGGGCGGTTCCCCCATAAAAAAAAAAAAAAAAAAAAAAAAAAACGAATAGCCTTATGGCAAGTGATTTCCTAAAGTGAAGTACGTCTGCAAAGTGACATGTGCTGGCATCTTATAAAAAATTCAGAACTTTTTTATTGTTCGCAGTTCTGCTTTATTTTCTTCCTTCCCCTCCCCTTGTTTTCATTTCAAATCTGCATGGTTTTTTCTCTTCCTCTCCCCCCACCCAGTTCCCCCTCCTCCCCCATTTTCAGTCCCTCAAGAGTCACAGCCTACACCGGACACCATCACGTGATGTTACCCCATCAACACACCACAGTTGAACAACATAATTTTGAAAAAAAAATTATAAAACAAGTTATTCCTCTTCCTTTTAGCTGTGGTGTTCTACATGCCAAAATCGAATACCTTTAAAATAACCTCAAATTCCTATTTTATACAAGCAGACAGTGTCAAGAATACTCGGATATATTGAGCTTGCTTGAATATAGGATTCTGGTCAAGAATTCTTCCAGGAAAATGCATCCAATTATATATAATAGCTCTGAACTTCTGGTCAAGCAGTTCATTTTTTGTTAAAAGTTTTAAAATCTTGTAAGTGACATGTCACTTTGCAGAGCCACTTTTGTAGAAACACTTGGTAGAAGTAACATTTCCCTTCCCTAAAACTTATGATACAGGCTCTATTTGGTCAACTAACATGTAAGAAAAATGTTTAGTGATTAAGATAGAGAACAGAATTGTAAAGGATTTTACCGACTCAAACACGTCAAATCAAGAGTCAGCGTCACTTTCCAACCACTATAAAAATCAATGAAACACAGCTGCAAATTAAGCTGGTCACCTGTAAATAAAAAGCATCAAATTCACTAAATCAGTTATAGAACATAACTCGAATCAGAATTAATTGAGTACGATTATAATTATACAGAAAAATCTGTGATCATACTAGAAAATTTAGAGGAAACTGAAATAAACAATATTTTCTATCAAGAAAAGTTGATAACATCATTTTGCCCTTCCACGTGACTTCTTTATCTTGACACTAGGGATTCATCAAACAAGTACGAGATACTACTTCACACGAGTGCCTGACTTGACAGGCCTAAAAGTATGTCATGTGGTTAATTTTGGAAAAGTCAGATATCTGCACGGTGGAAAGTGAGGGGCAGAGAGTCCTGTTTGGACTGAAGGAGGAGCTGCGTTGTCTGAAGAAGTCTGTTGAAGACTTGCTGGGCAGGGTGGACTGGGATTCTAATCCCAGTCAGGGCTTGGGCCTAGGCCAAGATAACTCTGGGTTGGGGTCAAGGCAACAAACGAGGCTTGAAAAAGATAAATAAAAAGGCAAAGCAACGATGGGCCTGGTCTTGGGTAGCTGACTTTTGATGAACCAATTTGGAGGAATATTACAGGACTGAAAGTCATAAACGTGAAACATAGAAGCAAAAAAGGGAAGAAAACACGGCAC
>QEOT01004894.1:79422-92844 GCA_003123785.1 Pterocarya stenoptera
GGGGGGGGGGGGGGGGAGAGAAATTACCAGATGGAGAATGAAAACATGTATGGATCAGATTTGTGACCTCTATCTGGGTTAACTGAACTTCCTCAACCACATCAAGCAGATTGCATAGAAGTATACTGGAGATCTGCGTAGTAACATACAAAAGTGAAAGCAACAACCTATAATACAGTGGACAGTATATTCTGATACAACAAAAATTGTAGCTTGCTATATCAAATGGATTCTATCACCCATTTAAAAAACAAATAACTGCAAACGCAAGGTTCTAATGTTTGCGAATGTTTTCAGAGAAATTGCCTCAAAATGACAATTAAAAGCAAGTTCTTGCAGGTGATGTCCTTTTTCTTTTATTGGCACTTAGTGTCCGAGAACAAGGTCTCAACTAATCCCAGGGGTGCACAGGCCCTCGGCAAGGAATTTTCTGCAAGTGCACCTTGGGTAATTCAAGGGAAAGTTCTCCCAAGTTTGATGGCCTCTAGAAATTGTTTGCACCCAAGAGGTTTCAAACTTTAGACCTGAGGGAGCATACCACCAAGACCAAGTTCTTATTGTATTTAAATCATTGATTTTAGTACTGGAGAAGAAAGGAGAAAAAAATGTAAGGAAAATGACCTAGCAAAGATTACATAAAGCTAAGGAGTAGTATACCTGCGTCTCTTGTGCCAAACATCTTGATCCAACATACTTCCTAGTAGTCTCAGCATTTAGCACAAAGGCAAATCCAGTGCAAGCATCAATGTTTGGAAAGTTCTAGTCAACAAGAAACACAAGGTTAAAAGAAAATAAAAACAAAAACAAAGAATTCCTTGTTCATACCTTTAAGATGTTGGTATCACTCAATTTGCTTGAGACGATTACGCTTGATATTGGACCAACATTTACTGTGAATCTGTATGTATTAAAAAAAAGACATCTGTTATCACCTTGACAAAAAACTTTTAGCTCTAAGTAAATAAATATAGGAACCCAACAAAGAAGAAACCTTTGGTTGATGTAGCCCTTGTAGTTGAGGAGAATGCTATAACGACCATTCCCACTATCAAAACCACCAACTTCGCATAGCTGACAAAAGTAACAGAAAGTATATGTCCCTCAGTGGCATAAGGCACTCTATTCTATGCATTGATAAGAATTTCAGCAAGAGTAGAAAGACCTGCAAACCCCGGCGTATATAGCTGCAACACATTCTATTTTTCAGCTGATCATGAACTAATGCAATAGTGTTGGCACAGCTTGGTTCTCCTTTCATCTTGCAGATAGAGTGAAAGAATTTGACCAAGCTCTCTATTTTTCTATCTAAAAATTCAGATTTCTGCTTCATTGTGGTCACTTTGTCATAAGAAACCTGGTGCAGTACATGTACATTATTAAGAATCTGAAAAACTGTAACGACAGGATCAAATATTATTAGGGATGTAGTATGGATAATTTTATTGGGCTTAAATTAAGCTAAATGAATTATTTTGGATAAGCCCACAAGCTATAATTTTTTAGCTTAGCTGGGAATTTTAATTAGCCCGAGAGCCCAAATATATATTTTCCACATATCCACTCAGAGGAAGGTCTTTTTGTAATGGATGACCCTTGAAACTATCATCTGTTGGTATACAGCATAGATCCAGATGATNTTAGCTAAATTGAATTCTTTATGAATAGTAGTGAGTTGAGTAGTGGGGGAAGTTATGTGGAACTCATCTAAACTGAGTTTAAAGTGTGTTTAGATGTTAAAATGAGTTTAGTACTTTTTATGAAAAATTGAAAAAGGCTGTAGGTCCCATGTATAAATATGTTTTAAATTGAAAAAGGTTGTGGGTCCCACGTGTAAGAAGGTTTTGAGTTGGAATGAGTTTAGTAATTTGAGAGTTGGGCGTTTGGATATTAGATTCAGCTTAAAATTAGATTGAAGTCAACTGAGTTTGGGAACCAAACGCACCCTAAGGGTTTAGTGGATGATTTTGAAGTGATATTAATAGGCTAATATTTTTGGGAATCCCAATCGAGATTTATTGGATTATTTTGAATTGGCCACGGGCCCAAAATTTTTTAAAATGGATTATGGAATTTTTATTGGGCTCAATAATTGAATTAAAGCCCATTTAATATATATGGACCAAGTGGGCCCCCACTTAATTGGTATTTAGCTCAAGAACTATTTTATAAGCCCAAAAATATTTATCGGACGAGTTGGACTATTTTAAAATTTAAGATCGGCTCATTAGGGTTGTTAAGTGACTTAGCCCGTCAAAATTATAGGCAAGCCCTAGAATCTAATTAGACCTATTAAATGAGCCAACACTTGAAGTAAAACTCTATGACCCATGACCTTCACCCAACCTGTCTTCAAGACCCAGCACCTGACTACCTTTTATAAATTCATAGATCCATGCACGTATGTCCATCTTCCTCATCACAAATTAGGGTTGCCACAAATCCTTCCTTTCCTTTCTACCTAGTTGTTGCACCCCTCTAATCCCAAACCTCGATTCCTCTCTCAAGATCCCATTCCCTATCATGGCAACACCATTGACCAGCTTGGTGCCTCCACAGCATGATGCTCCTCCACACCAGCAAACCACTACACGTGTGTCCCTTTGTCGCACAGCCAGCAGTGAAGCACCCCCATCGCCTCTCCGTCGAATAGAAAAACCAGGTGGCCGCTACAACCTTTGCTCAACCACAACCAGTTGCAACCAAAACTGAGAGAACCAAGCCACCGGCAACCAACAAAAGGCCCCTATTTTAGCCATCCACAAAGAGCACCTAAAACCAGCCACTGCACTTCCGCTGTCGACGATGGGAGCTCCACCACCTTGCTGAAGCAAACCACTGCAAGCGACATCTTGCCACTAGGAACCATCCTTCACTACCTAGCATCTTGTCGTAGTACCTAGCCTCCTTGTGGCGTTTATAAATATTTTAATGCATAAATCTCCACATAAATCTCCACATATGCATCAAGATATTTTATGAAAACTCATAATTTTATGTGGAGATTTATGCATTAAAATATTTATGAAAAGTCATGATTTTATGTGAGAGTTATGCATCAAAATACTTATGATAAGTACTGATTTTATGTGAGAGGTCGAGGGTTATGCATTAAAATATTTATGAAAAGCCATGATTTTATGTGAAGAGTAGTGCATCAAAAGATTTATGAAAGATTATGATTTTATTGAGGAAACATGTATCATGACATTTTATGAAAGATTACGATTTCATTTGAAATCTATGATATGGTAAGGCATGATTTCACTTAAAATCTATGATATAATAAGACAAGATATGACAAAAAAATATGCATGTATGATTATGGTGAAGTATGAATATTAAGATACTTAACGGCCTATGTTATGATATGAAGACGGTACCATATGTATGAGCATATTGCATTGCCAAGTTGTACATGCTGGTAGTGGACCCAATGTGTCTTCCTTATATATGGATTTCACAACCCGTGGCCACGGGCGAAATCAGAATCTACTTAGATTCGCTAACCCTAACTCACAGGGGTCAACAGGGAGTACCAGCCTATGACAAGTAAAAGACAAGTTAATGCATTTCATGCACAGATCAAGTTCATGTTCGTGTTATTTACGTATGTAATTTTGAGTATGCATGTTTTCCAAGAACCTTTATATTTTTGTTATGTTTACTGTATGATGTGTGCTTATTGAATATTTGACACATTTTTATATGTTTTAATGTTTTAACCACCCCAAGTGAGAATCTTTATGAAGATGGAGCTACAGATCAAGACTTGGCCCAGGGAGACGAGGCAGAGGCCTAGATAGTTCATGACATAATCAGTTTATGATTTCTAGTTAAATAAATTATTTTGATAAGCCATAAGATTTTATTGATTTTAATAAGTGCTTCCACATACTCTTTTGGATTTTAAGTATTTAATAAAGATTGATTTTATTTATTTATTTTTGGGATCTTTTGTGTCTAGCGCTTTGTTAAGAAGATTTTTTTTTTTAATGACGAGGGAGCCACCTCATGGCATAGCCCTTAGGACTCACCCATGGAACCTAAACCCCTAGGGAGACTAGTGCAACAACCCACCACCATGACCTCCTACTTAAATCATAGTTTGATCCCAGGGGGAATCGAACATGTGTGGGACAGATGTACACAAGTTCGGCCTTACCACTCGGGCTACCCATGGGTTGGTTAAGAAGAAATTTCTTTTTATAAATAAAAATGTATTAATATCAATAGGGGTAACACCCAATGTTTTGAATACTGTACCGGATGCCGTACCAGTCGAGCTGCTAGAACGAAATATTTCGGTACCGGTATCGTTTCGTGTACCGTTTTGGGATAACATTTCGGTATATAAATAAATTATATATAAATACATAGATATATAAATTATAAATAATCTAGTTTGAATTATGGGTCAAAAAATGAACTTGTAGTTTGAAAAAAAAAAAAAAAAGAGAGGGCCAAAATATCGGCCGGTACGGAACATATGGCATACCTGTACCGGTCCGGTGGCCGGTACGAAAAATACCGGCGATACCGACCGGTACGGTACGAAATTCACAACAGTGGTAACACCTAACTCATAATAGAGAGCTCCTAATGAACATCGCCCAAGAGGGAGAAATTAGAAACCTATCCAATATACGCCAAGCCCTATTAGGACAAAACACACCTCTCCAAAGCAAAGCAAGTCACTGTAACTACCCCAACCTTTTGTTTCCCACAAGACTAATACTCCACCCGAATGATCCTACGAGGACGGAGGAAGGCTTTATGCCCTCCCTCAACTTGTACTACCTCTCTTTGTGTCATAGTTGATTGCCCAAGTAAGACGCTTTAACTCCTTGCTCTTCTTAAATATTGATTTTGTTTCAAGCGAGTGACTCGCCTCAATTAACCTTTTGTTGTAGTGTTGTGAATTGGTTATCAAATCCTCCACATGTAATCCCCACACACTACTGTATCTTATTAACCTTTTGCAAAATCCAATTCGATGATGATCCAGCCATGCTGTTTATCGGAGGAAAAGATAACAGGGGGAACACATCTTTCCTAGACATAGCTCCCAACTGTATACCAAGCCCTAAACATTCATCCTCGCAAGGCACCAACAACAAACCCATATTCCCCCCCCCCCATCTCCTGCATTCAAATCTCGTACCATCTCAACAACTCCATTGGTTCTCTCCACCATGAGTGGTGAGGTCATGGTCACCATTAGAGGTTTTGGGTTGACAGCAAGCCTTGACAGTACATCAAGTTCCTTCACCTTCAGCAAACCCTACATCTCCCTCAGACCTTGGCATTACACCATTTTTCTTTAACTCCAACGTGGATACCATTATTTCTTTGGGGAGAACACTAACCAAGGGTGTAATACCGACTATTGGCCTTTCCTATGTCACTTGTGACAGAGGGCATTCCATTACAAATGTCTCTAGGCCGATACCCAATGTAGAACCCACTTTGAATGACCCGGTTTTCCTTTTGACCCGCCACAATCTCCTAGATCTAGTTATAGGGACTGGGTTGAAACCAATTTTTCGTTTTCCTTTATCTTATTTTAAAGGATTTGGTCCTATCTTGGGCTCATTTCTTAGAGCCCTATTGCCTCCAGCTGAAAGCAAGTCCATTATCGGAGACAAAAAAGCGACCACTGTCTTCCACTAGACAAGTTGGGGTTCCATCTCCTTTAATGTACTGTGCACACCAACTAACCCATATTAATCTCAAACCTTCGATTTCATATGTAGAGGCTTCCCAAGGTTAGTAGCACACCGATTCCTCGAGATTTCTAAAAATGACTTTATTCATAACCCTGGGGGTACTGGGTGTTACAAAAAATCACCTTGTATTGCTGCTTTAAGTCCATAAAATTTACAAGGCAAAACACACATCAAGAAAAAAAAGCAATGTAGAAGTTGGGCACATTAAATAACTCCGGATATTGATGCAACCACCAAAATGTCTTTTCGCCCACATTTTGATTTGTTTATGTTTGTATTTTTTTCTCCTTAAATTTCTATCAAATTTTGGTGACTAGAAATTAGGAATGAGATAAATTTAAAACATGATTTTTGAAGTGAGTTTTGCAAACAGAACAACATACTAGATGCATCGACATATTTAGAGACACATACTTACCTCATGTATGCTCTCAGAATCAATTGAAGAAGATTGATGAAGACATTTGTGAATTTGAGCATCCCTTGTACCACATTTAGATATATGTTCGATTTTCAACTTCAAAATTTGACACTCCTGAATTCCAAAGCTCGATAGCCGTCCTTTTTCCTGCATGCAAATGTGAGAGCAGATGACAAATTGTATGCATATATAAAGAAAGGAAACACACAAGAAAATCAAAATACCAGCAATATGTTGCGCTTCACGCCCATTAATTGTAATTTGGCCTTTTCATATACAATTTTATGAAGCAACAATCTTGTTTCGGCAGCTCTGCAACAGATGCACTCACCAATGTCAAAACTTGTTACACTAAACCAGTTTTCTAAACATCAATAAGAACTGATGTCATCTACATCCATGATACTGTCTTAATGAGAAACCACCTTTTATGCCTATTGCTACCGAAGTGGTCAGCTTTTGTCTGTAAAGGGCAAAAAAGATGAGGGTTAGCAGAAAAATTATTAGACTAGATCAGATTTTTAGTGGACAAAGAAGGAGTGTACTTGTAAAGTTATCATATGATAAAATACAATATGATTGTTTGTATCTTCAGCAGACCTGAGACTTGATTTCGGAAGAAAGCATCTCATATTTTTTAACCTTCAATAGGCGAACCACCATATCTTCCAGCATACAAATCTATATATAGAAAAAAAAAATATGACAAAAGAGAAAGAAGAGGACAAAACTAGATGTAACTCAATAGTCATGGTTATCTAATTTCACATCCTATATCTTTTTTTTTTTTTTTGCCAGTAATTTCGCATCCTATATCTAAATGATGTTATAATGAACACAATACGGTAAGGAACGTACCGATTTCAAATTTAGCTTATCAATATGCTCAGAAAGCAGTTGTTTTGCATCCCCTGAGAATTTCACTAAAATCTGACAAAATGAACTCTAAAGTCAAAGAAATCCCAGAGGCTTATAAATTCTACAAGCTGTCAGCAAAAATGCAATGCAGTTGATCAATATACAAAAAGATAAGGAAACTTACATCAGCCCAATGCATCCAAGCTGTATCACCTCCAATCTTGTCTCCTTCATTGTTAGATCCATTAGCATGTTCTATTGTGAACTCTAAATCGCAACCCCCACTTTTATGACCTTTTGGACTTCTTTGAATCCTGGCCAACTTGTCAATATGATCCCCATCCACAAAAGCAGTTTGTACATTTCTTCTTTTCCGTCCAGAATAGTTATCAATATCTTGTAATCTGGACCTGGGAAATAGGGCAACTTTCCGAACAAAAGGTGACATCATGTCATTGTGTGATGTACTTGATGGGTCGTGGCTGGAGGGGCTCAGAATTGACACTAGGCTGGTGGGACTTGCAGTCGACTTTTTCCTGTAGGAGCTCTGAGATGACTCTTTCAAGGTAAGACTCTGGGCTGGATCTTTCTTGAACGTGTTCTAAGCACCAGACCCAATGTCAAATTTTGCAAGAATTGTTTTTTTTAGGGGGGGTGGTATGGGTGCAACAATAACACCACTAACAATTAAAAAACAGGCAAGTGATTTAACCAGACTAATGTACAGGCAGCTGTGGAATGCAAATGTAAAATTTGAGTACATCTTAGTCCAAAAGCCTAATAAGGTCAGAGTTAAGATACCAAAACTTCAAAGGACCAGCCCATGTGAAAAGCTGCATGCAGAGACAATTTACAGCCTAAATATGTATATATATATATATTTTGTGTGTGCCAAAGGCCTAAATATATGTGTGTGTGTGTGCCAAAGGGCATATCTGAAAATGCTAGAGTAATTATAGAGAAAGAGTGACCTTTTCAAAGGATGGCTCATTTTTACTTCTATGGAAAAATAATTTGTGTGGCTCTGCTCCAGCTTGAAGGTTCTTATCTGCACGTTCCACCTGAAAATCCATAATGTCACTGTCCCTCGAAGGGCTTTGGATGTCCATAAAGCTTTCAGGTTCATTTTGAAGATGAGTTAGGTTATTTTCAAAGACCCTATCTACTTGAGCAAACTCTTTGACATAGTCAGTCTTCAAGAAGGGTGAGGCAGACTCTGCTCTATTTTCAGAAAGCGAGGAATCCAGTTTGCCGCCTACCTGACTAGAATAGTTATCACCAAGACCATTTTCAGTTGAATCTCCATATTGGCCCAAACCAATATGTTTATTAGACTGATCCAGCTGTTTCAACTGAGGGGAGACACTACCTTGGTATTCTGAAGATGCTGATAAGGTTTGTGATAAATTTTTCATTGGGGATGAAATAAGTTTAGTGTACTGATCCAGTGGTCTCAGCTGAGGGGAGACACTGCCTTGATATTCCATGGATGTTGACAAGGCCTGACCTATTACTGAAGATGAAACAAATTTATCAGCTGTACCAGTCACTTTCCTATCTTTCCTGTAATCAAGTGTGAACTCCACTAATGAGGAATCAGTTCCAGTAGGAGCCAATGTCCCTTCTATCGGATTTCCAGTCATAAAGAAATTCTGAATCACTTTCCCACCCGACCGAGTGGACTGAGATGGTGAAGCCACTGCTGTCATTAGCTTTTTAGTTTTATCCTTGGAAATAAGGCTGAAAGACACGTGACATGGAGATTCTTCATGTTGTGCAAGACCCAAGATCTCTTCATTTTGGTTAGACTTACAAATGCTTTTCGAGTTCTCAATTCCATCATCTATGTTGATCAAGTTTTTATCTTCTCCATTCTTCACATCAGCAGTACACAAGTGCTCCTCTAAATGAGTAATGGGGGTATCCACATGTCTGTATTTAAGATCTTCGCTACTTCTAGTCATAACAGCATTAAAGGGAGAAAGCATGGAAGAGTAATTTGATAATCTACACTTCAATTTATGGATTCCCTCTTTGAGACTAGAGGAACAAGGAGAAGGCTCGGGAATTTTAAACTTGGAAATGCTTTTCTGAATGGAAGACAGAATGTTACCATGACTAATGCTTTCATTACTTGAATACAAACCTGGCAGTTTTGAGGAAGGAATCACAACCTCCATATGTTTGGCTGAATAAGGAGTACTTACAAATGAATTCAGCCGTTTAGAAGATAACAACAAGGATCCCTCCAAAGGAGATGCACATAGATGCTCAGGTTTCTGGGTGATATCAGAGTCATTACTTTGAGGTTCAGGAGAATTTCCTTTTACCCTCCCTTCACTCAAAGGGCAATATGCTGGTTCATACTGTAAAAAAGAAGTATCTGTTAGCCTTACAGTTTATTGACTAGTAACTAAAGAAACCAGCGTGCTTGATAATATATAAGCAGATTCAACAAGACCAACCACACATTCCTATCAGCACAAAGAATGCATTGCCTTTATTATCTAATCAGTCGCATCATTAAACCCATACAACCACTCATGCACAGAAGAAGTTAATTGCAACCATACTATGAGGACATAAAAATAAAATGAAATAATTTAATTGCATGATACGATGTCTTCATTAGTGTAAAGGGTAGAGGATTTTGCAGAAACTAGAACGAGAATAAGGCAGTTAGAATACCAACGCCCGGAACAATCTCCAACCAAACTGAGTGGAAGCACTCTAGGTAATCATTATGGAGTTGCCAAGAGAATAGTACTTAACACGAAATATCAAATATGAAGGAAACAAAGCAGCTAGGCGACACTTCCGTTGAAATCACTAGAACTAAAAAAAAATCGCCCTTACTTACTCCGTTTAATTGCTTGGGAGTTCGGGCGGGGCTGTCTGAAGAACCACCATTCGCCTCGCTCATCTTTGTACCAATCGGAGACACCATATCATGGGCATCCTCATTCCTCATTAATGACTTTGAGTCAATAGGTACTGCATGAAAATCCTTGCTGCCTTCTGCCAGAAGTGCATCTAATCTGGGAGATAGCCTCCCGTAATCATAACTACGTGCGTTTTCACCTACAATACTCATCTCGTTTGAATCTTTGCCACCACCGCCACTGCTAACTTGATCGACAGAGAGCTTCTTCGTTTTAGTCAGGACCATAAAACTTGCAGAAGAATCCGTCCGTGACGGGGTAGCATTGTCTTCAAAGGCAAGTAGACGATGTGCTGTGGTTGGGGTCTTGAGTTCTCCTCCTCCAGAATCTGATCTGGCAAGACTACGGAAATGCATGGAAAACGCAGTGGAATCCATGGTGATATCATCCGATGCAGCAGAGTCGGAGAGCCTTTCGGGTCTAATGAAATTCGCTGATACAGGCCCAAAGAAATTGTCTTCTGCGAAACAATAACACAAGATAAAAGGGTAAAATAGAAGCAAAACTGATTGAAATAACGTATGCGTTCAGAAATTTTCCTTTTCCGTTTTCCTAAGAACCATACGGAGGGGTAAGAAAGAAAATTAGGTGGGAACTTGCCATCGTCATTTGAAGTGGCTGAGACCGAACCAACAGTGCTGCTTCCGGGAGACGGAGAGCCGATGGGGCGTAAAAAGGAGTTGCTCTCCTGCTCGTCGCAGGGAGAGGACTCGTCGCCGTCGGCAAGGTCCCTGAAAAACCCTAGGACGTCTTGCTCAGAATGAGGGGCGTTAGGGGTGGCGGGATGGTCCTCAGAGAAGTCTTCGTCGCGGTTGAAAATGTGGACGGAGGTGATCTCGACGTCAGCGAAGCTCACGCGCCGGTTGGCACGCTTCTTCTTGAGGGCGATGGTCTCGTCTTCGGTCTCCGTGTTACAGGGTTCTTCCGAAGCCATTTTTGGTCCAAAGTTTTGAACGTTGCACCCACCCTGCGCTGCACTGAATCTAAACAGGGTTTTCTTTTACCCTCTCTGGAATTCGGATTCACTGTTGGGACAGCACAGCATGTCAGCACGCAGTGTGAGGGAAGAAGGGAAGAGGGTGTGTGAATTTGGGGGTGGGTGGTTGTGCGGGAAATGTTCGGTGCATGTTATTTCAAATTTCTTTGAGTCTCTTTCAAAGGAAAAATAAATAAAATAAAATAAAATGTTTTAAGGTTGATGAACAATTATTATCTCATCTCATCTCAATATTTAAATTTTATTTAAATATAAACATCTAAGACTTCATTTATTCTTACAAATGAGATGAAATGAGTTGAAATTAAAATTAAAAGTTAAATAAAATATTATTAAAATATATTTTTTTAATATTATTTTTATTTTAAGATTTGAAAAAATTAAATTTTTATTTTAATTTGTGTGAAAATTTAGAATAATTGTAATTATTAGATAAGATGAAATGAATTGAAAAGAATTGTAAAAACAAACGAGATTTAATCGTCACAACTTTCTCAAACTTTCATATAAAATATAAAAAACATTTCTAACTTTTTTAAATTTTAAAATAAAAATTATATTAAAAAATTATATATTGTAATAACATTTTAACTTTATAATATTCTTATTCAACCTTTTCTCTTTCCTTTTTCGAAACCAATAAAAATCTTAACTCAAACTATTTCACTACTATTCATAAACCATCTCACTATTATTTATAAATTTCCTGGACAAAGAATATGTCTTGATTAAGTAATTAGATATTTTTAAAATTTTTCATAATTTCATTATTAAATATCACTCAAATATATATTTTTTTTTCAATTTCAAATCTGTAACTTTTTTTATCTAATTATTATCTAAATACAAAACTCAATACAATTTTACAAAACTTCAAAACAAAATACAAAAAACAAGACAAATTTTAAAATTTTTAAAATATATATATTAAAAAATTATATTCATACATTTTTTTATTTTATAATATTTGTATTTAACTTTTTCTCTCTCATTTTTAAAAATCTAATATAACATCTTAACTCAAATTATTTCACTATTATTTACATAATTCTCTATATCACGGGTTCTTAAAATCAAAACTTGAAATGAAACCAACAGGTGAGTGGCAATCAATGGAATGCTATCAATACTATTAAAATAATACTATTATACCGTCTTATTTTATCCCTTTATTTTAACCGTTAATATATTTAATTTTTTTTATTTTATTGATTGATTAAGAAAATGATTATTATTGTATTGGTATATTTTTTATTTTTTAAAAAATATTAAAAAAATAGATTGAGAGTAGTAAGCACGTCCAGCTGTTAAAGCTGAACGGCACAATAGCGCTACTGCGGCCTATTTTAAAATATTGTGTGCAGCATAATTGATATTTTTATGGATTTTTTTAACCAACCATGCTTTCGGTTTAACGAGAATCGTTATGGCATCCTTAATTATAGGAGCAATCTTCCAAATGGTATGTCAATTTAATAAATAAGTTATAACTCTCCATTTTTATTAGGGGTCCACTTAAGCTTATCAACTCCTCGCGCTTGAGTTCCCCCTCGCCTCTATCTAGTTTATTTCGTGGTATGTTTTGTGAGTTATTTTTTTGTTATTGTTTTTTGAAAGCCAAATAAGGGAGGATTTCCGTTCGAGTCGTTTCGGCCGTCAACCGTCTACACGTGCCCCACCGGCATGACACCCAGCCGTCGATCTTCAAGTCTACCAAATCCGGCGTCAATCGGAGTGGCGCGTAGCCCGCATGCGTGGAACGAAGCTTCGGATCTAGTCGGCACATGGCCATCACGCGCCACCGAGGAGACCTTTACCGACGTCACGCTTGGCTTCGGTGGAACCTCTGAATTCGGGACTTCAATGTTTGATCGACAGTTCTCCTCCCAGTGTGAACAGTATCTGCACGCAACACTGATAACTCTTATCTACTGTTCATCCGTGTTTTGTTTTTGGTTTTATCGTTTATGTGTTATTTTCTTTCCAGTTGTTTGTTTTTTGGTTAGTTTTTTTTAGTTTGTTGTTGCTTTGTTGATCCGAGTGAGGTGCGGAGCATTTGGATTGAGCGTAATCCGGGGCAAGAGCTGTTCGAGAGTGGTGAGCGATGTTTACGTCCTGTGATAGCACGGCAGGGTTGTTGTGGTCCATGTTTTAGCTGGATACTTGTTCAGTCTGGGCTCGAGATGCCGATGCTTACGGTGGGCGTGTCGTTTGAGGTCTCACCAGTGCTTGTGGTCTTTTTGTTGTAAACGTGTTTAGTTGTAATTTTGTCAGCTTTATTTCAGTTTTTTAGTTTAGTAGAAATAGGCTATTGGATTTAATATCCATAACTACGTCCTATTCTCATCTTTCTTAGGATGATTGAGGGCCTGCAAGTTCTGGTTTACAGAACGTTTTCTCTGTTCTGAGAAAATTTTAGAAGTTAAGACATTATCCACCACAAAACAATTTGTATGTGGGGAAGCCCCAAAGCTGCTG
>QEOT01004895.1:4079-29679 GCA_003123785.1 Pterocarya stenoptera
TCTCTTGGTAATTATTTAACATGTACCAACGAACTTTACCAAACTCTCCATCAATTAAATCGTAACCCGATTGTACATCCAAGGGTCATACATTCTGGGGAAACATTGATAGATCACGAGGAGGCCGAGCAGTAAGATCAACATTTCGCTCTTGACGATTAAATCATGTCTTAATACCATGAAGATATAGAGAGCAAAACGTTAACCATTTATCATGTATATAGGCCTCTGCTATTGAACCCTAACTCTGGTTTTATTCCCAACAGTACGCTTTAATCGACCCAAATATCTTTCAACTAGATATATCCAACGGAACTGCACCGGTCCACCCAATAATACCTCTCGGGGTAAGTGTATTGCTAAATGGGACATGACATCAAAAAATGATGGTGGAAAGATCTGCTCAAATTTACAGAGTATAGTAGCAATGTCTTCTTCCATCTTCTGCAACATATCTCGATTTACTACTTGAGCGCACAAATCCTTAAAAAACATACATAGTTTCTGTTATGGCAACACATACATTAGATGTCAGCTTCCCACAAATTCCCACCGATAATAACTTCTGTAAAAAAACTTGAAAGTCATGACCACTAATTTTACAGTCAACAGGGCTCACGCATTTACCGATATTTGAGGCATAACTATTTGGCAACTTCACACCTTGCAACCATTTGTAGAAATCCATCCCCTCCTCCCTTGTCATTGTAAAGCATGCATGCGGCATGATCACCCAATTGCCTTCCACTCGCAAATGTAAATTATGTTTAATTCTCATTCTCTCAAGATCTTTCCTCATCTTGATCTTGTCCTTTGTCTTTTTAATAACGCTCATCAATGTATCAAATATGTTATCACATATATTCTTTTCTATGTGCATTACATCCAAACTATGTCGCAATATGTAGGACAACCAATATGGCAAGTAAAAAAAAAAAAACTACGCTTTGTCCAATTCCATTCTGCGACGCCTCATTTTCTCTTATTATTACCCTGGCTTTTGCCAAAATTGTTCGCTCTAACGTGTACTAGTTGGTCCACTATCTCTTCTCCAGACAACTTATTTGATGCAATTCTGTCATCTACTCTCCCATTAAACTTAGCACATTCGCTTCTCTATTCATGATTTGCTGGTAGATAACGTCGGTGACCCATGAAGCACAACTTCTGAGAATAAGTTAGCCACTCACTAGCAGTTTCTTTATTACACATCGGACACGTTAACTTCCCTTTAGTACCCCAACCGAAAAGATTTTCATATGTCTAAAAGTTATTTATGGTCCACATACTGTAGCATGCATCTGTAAAGATGTCGACGTGGATGTGTCATAAGTTCTAACGCCTGTTTTCCATAACTCTTTCAACACTTTAATCAATGGCTGCATGAATACATCAATGTCATTTCCAGGTGATCTCGAGCTAGGAATAAGTTAAGTTAACAAAAGGTTTGCTACCTTCATGCACCTCCATGGCGGAAGATTGTATGAAATTAACACTACGGGCCAAGTGCTATAACTTGTACTAATATTCCCAAAAGGGTTGAATCCATCGATAGTGAGTCCCAGACGCATATTCCGAGCTTTTATCCCACACTCTGGGTATTGATCATCGAAAGATTACCATGCAAGTGAGTCAGCTGGGTGCCTCATATATGCGTCATCCTTAACTCTTTTCTCCTCGTGCCACCTCATATTAGCAGCTATTTTTTTACACATATATAACCTTTACAACCAAGGTCTCAAGGAAAAATATCGCAACACCTTAACAAGCACATTTCTTAGTCTTCCACCTCGACTCTCTGCATACAGGATATGCTTGTTTCCTCTCGTTCTCCTTCCAGAACAAAACACAATCATTCTTGCATGCATGTATTGACTTGTACTCAAACCCTAATCCCTTTCTCAACTGTTTCGATTCATAAAAGTTCTTTGGTAATGCAGATCCATCGGGGAAGCACCTCGTTAAATAAGTCTAATACCATGTTTATTGCTTTCATCGACATCCCACACAATGACTTATTGCTTTCATCGACATTTTAAAATATTTTATACAGCCTGTATAAAGCTCGCGCTTTGCATCTTCCCACATTGCAGCAAAGTTTTCAGAATCACTCCTTCGACCACTTGAGCCATTGTCATCTACATCATCCATAAACATCCCAGCTCCAATGTCACCCAACAGCTCATCCATCTCATCCCGCTCATAATCATCATCCATGTCTTGTAAATAATTCGGATGGCCGAACAGTGCATCCGCTGACTGTGCATACGACTCACCATGCAATAACCATCGGGTATATCTCAAATCCATACCGTTTACAAATATATGACTTTCAACTTCAGCCAACCCTATCGCACACATATTCTTACACCCTCGACATGGACACTAAATGTAACCATGACTATCAGGAGAGCCTTGAGCAAAATCAATGAAGGTTCTTACTTCATGCGCATAGGCTGCTTAATCCGTTCCAAGTCTATCGCCTAGACACATCCAACTTTTGTCCATTTCTAAAAAGTTCTATTTATTAGTAACACTTAATATGCATAGAAAATTCACATGCATGCCATGCTCTAATTGCCACTGCTAATTTTGATAAGGTAGATGGTCCTATCCCATTTGAGATTATATTATTCATATTGCATATTTTGTCACTCTACTACTTTTCCCGTCAGTAGAAATTTCGACAGCACCTTCCCATAGTTCTCCAAGTATACATGTTCATTTAAAGGGATTATAACCCTACGAACACTATACCCGAATAACAGTAGAGGAAGACACCGAAACTTCATACTAAACGTGTTCAGTAGGAGTAACAAGAATGTACAATACAGATGATATAATTTCAAACTATCCACACTGGACAATTCAAGAATTAGTGGACACCTCAATATATATGTAATGTCACACAATTTCATTAAAAAACCACGTGAAATAATATAAGGAAAAAATGTTGGAATTAGTAATTTTAAAAACATTCGGAGGTCTTATATGTTGAACTAGAGAGAAATAGAAGAATATGTTGGTGCAACTTTTTTATATGTCCACAATGGGGGGAAATGATCTTAAAGAAATGTCTAAACTTTAGTCTAATTACTGAACTGTCATAAACTCTCTAGCCTTTACAATTCTCAAGGCCAGTGCGTGTTTTTATGCAAAAATATTTCATTTGAATTAACGTTCAAACTGTTCATTTATACGTTCGAACGTTACTTTCGGCCGGTCAAATTTTCAGCATTAACGTTCCAACGTTAATAATAAATGTTCGAACGCCAATGCTCAGCACTGAAGATGATAATCTAGCGAAAAAATTCTCGCCAACAATTTCGTTATGTTCGAACCTCTATGATTTAACGTCCAAACGATACAATTAAGCGGAAAACTTTTCGCCTACATTTTTAAACGTTTGAACATAAATAATTAATGTTAGAACGTGAATGTAACTAAATTAAGTTAATAGTTAGGAATAAAATTCCATCTACTATATATATATTATAAAACATATTCATAATAACTATTATATACTATAGTTATATAATATATTATATACACTATATAATCTAAAACATATTCATAATTACTATTATATATTATAGTTATATAATATATTATATACACTATATAGTCTAGTATATATATAGTATATAATATAAATATTATATATAGAAGTACATACACTATATATATTCACTATATATGATTTTGCATAATACTTTAAATGGAAACATAATACATAGTGATAGACATTTGGCTATAATGAATACACTAACAACAACCTATATATATTATATACTTGTAAGGGATAATTTGCACTGCATGTGTGCCCAGTTACAAATATATAAAAAATAGAAATTGATAGCAAATGAGAAATGAGAAAGTGAGGAAAATTTTGCAAACAAAGTTAAAACAAAATGGTGAAACAGAATTAAAACAGAAAGTTAACGTGCTCTATCTACCTATATTCATACTGTGCCTACATATATCAAAACTATAAAAATTACATTTAAATAAAAAAATAAAAAATATGTTTATTACAATTTGAAAATTAAAATTAATGTTAATGATAATTTCAGTTAGGTTTCTATATAAAAAAAGATGGGGTGAATTCACATGGTTATGGGAGAAAATGTTTTTAAATTACAGATTATTCATAAATATGTAAAAGAAAAATTCCAACATTATAATTGTTTTCAGAGAAGGAAACAATTAAAAATTATATATTAATATATTCTAGACCATATTATTCAGCACTACAAATAATGAATCATTACGTTACTTCAAATGCGGTTTAGCTCTTAGTCTAGAATGTATACCAGATCATCTTAATTTACTTCAAAAGTTTTCATAACACTTTTTTTTTAAATTACTAAAAAAAAAGCACTACAAGAAATTCCCACAAGAAAAACATTAATTTATTTAACATTTTCACACTTGGCTAAATAAAATAGTAATAACGACATATTATATTTTTAAATTATTAAGAAGTTATAATTTATTTCCTTATGAAAAATTGTAATTATATTAACCAACCAACTATTATTACTCTTAATAGTTATAGTTGAATGTGTATGTTGTATATTTGTTATTTCCAAAATAAATATATAATGTGTTAATTTTAAAATTCAAAACTACAGTGGTAAGTATTAAATAATTAATCATATATTTTATAAAGTCTCATCCTTAATTTTAGGTTAATTAATAAACTATTCAATTTATTCGGAAATGAAAAAAAATATTTAAGTTTATTTCTTAATAAATTATTAAATATTAATCATTAATAAAAGGCAAAAATTAGATTTATACTAAAGATGTAAGACTTCAAATATATTTACATAATTCAAAATTAAAAGAAAATAAAATGTTGCACAATATTAAAGTTTAATTTTCAAGATTTTGGTTTTCTATTAAAATTTTATGAAGAGTTGATATCAATGTAGAGAAAAATAAAATACTATAGTCCAATTATAAAGCTCAAACCGATTTGTAATATTACTCATTTTTAACATCTAAATCTTAAGGCAGTACTACATGACCGTTCAAGATGGGTCCCGATAACAACAAAAGTTGATTTTTTTTCTTGATTTTTTTTACCCTTAAATATTAAAAAAATTCACAATATTATTGAAAATACTTCCTTATAATAATGATTAAAGAAGTGATTTTAAATGTATTGGTGTATTTTTTTTTATTTTTTACAAATATATAAATATATTAAAAAAAATGTGAAAGGAAAAAAAGAAAATTAATATATAGTGATAGACATTAAATGTAATAGATAACGCATTAAATGTAGTCTTATATTCACTATGATAACATAATACTTTAAAGTATTTCATACATAGCACATAAAGTATTTTACAATATAATATACTATACATATATTATAATATAATAATAGATATAGTACTTCGCACGCTTTATTTCTCACATTCTAACGATTCCTTCCACGTTGGAATGTTATTAGGAAATATATATGGAACGTTATATTTCTCACGTTCAAACGTTTCCTTCCACATTGGAACGTTAATAAATATAACGTTCGAACGTTATATTTATCACGTTCCAACTTTTCAGACACGTTGGAACGTTACGAAGAATAATGTTTGAACGTTATATGTATATAAGTCCAAAACCAAACGCCCAAACGTCATTTTCACTGTTCTCCTCCGTTTGCACGCCGCAACTCGTCATTCGCTGTCGTCGTCAAACTCCACCACAATCGTCACTAAAAGGTAGGCATTTACATTTCAAGTATTATATGTATTTTATACGTAGATTTAGGATGGGTTTTGATTAAAAATGAAACCCAGGGTGGCCGAATATTCAACTCAATTTTCCAGCCACCATGGGTTACCATTAGCAAAAGGTCACCGTAGAAATATTTCTTGAAGTGTATACTTCATTTCTACAGTGACCTTTCGGCATATAGCCCACTGTTCATATGGTATTTGAGCTTTTGAGAATGACCATTCTATCTCGTAACGTTCGAACATACGTCGCTTCAATTTCTTGACCGTTGGTATTCCACGTCCGGATGTATATTTTATACATTCGGACGTTGCTGCATTTACGTTTAATAGTATAATTTAAAGTTCAAACGTAATTATTTTAAATTTATTTATATTTTTAACAATTTAGCGTCCGAACGTCTATTTATTACCTTTGAACGTATAACAATTAAATTTATTATACGTTCTATGTTCAAACGTTTAGTTAAACATCCAAACGTTTTATCTTAATGTTCGAACATAAAAGATACACGTTCAACCGTTTTATCTTAACGTTCGAACGTTAATACAGAGCAGTTTAAAATTAAGACAAATATGCATCAATAGTACTCATAATTTTGTTTCATTTTCTATTTTCAGGAGATGACTCATCCTTTACATTCCAGGAAACGAGGGAGGGAAGGAGCCACTCAAGATACTTCTCGGATCGAGGCTTGTACTGTTATGGTCGAGCGAAAGGCCCTGATCAACGAGTTTGACGAGCTCAGATGGGAGCAGACCAACCTGAGAGATGTCTTCTCAATAGAGGCTGGGGAAATATCTGCACATTGAGGAGTAAGGTATATTCCTCTATGGTTCAGGAGTTATATATGGAGATGTGCACCATGTCTCAGGACGCATCCTCTCACATCGTGATTGTATGCGGTGTGACGTTTGAGTTTTCATCCGATGTCATTGCTGACCACTTCGGGATTCGTTGAGGAGTTCAGGCATTGACTGAGGTAGATGTAGGTACTTCTGTATCATCTACTAGCCCATTTGATCCATCATCAGCCAGAGATGTAGATTAGTTAGAGGCCGACAGTGCTGGCTCTTCGGCTAGGGATGAAAACCGAGACGAGGATTTCTACATTCTCACTGGGAGAGACCACATGCAGATCGAGAGATAGCCAGAGTAGCCACTTGTTCGAACGTATATGTGACGTTTGAACGTAATTTTTACATTCATTGGAAGTGTTGTAGTGTATTTATTCCACTATATATATATAATTCTAATCTCACTCTAGTGTTAATTTTTGTATATTTTATAAAATATTTCTTTCACTCCTTATATAAGTAAATAATGCATTTAGGGAAGAAAGATGATTAATTTGCATCTTTCTTACAATTCTATATTAAAAGAAGGGTATATTTGTAAAATTGAAACTTTTTTTTATTGAACAAGCATATTTGCAGTAATGCTTTATTTGTAATGAGTAGTAAAGTAAAAGAATTATAAGAGAGACGTTGTAGGTTTATTATTACCCTTCATAAAATATCTATGATGGACTTGGTACTCCAGGACTATGCAATAATTTTCATCATTGTATTTCTTTTGTCAAAGAGTTCTGCTACAGACAGTCATTTTTTGTTACTCTTAGCGCATTCCACTAATGTGATTGGTCAAAACAGTTATTTTACATTAAAAAAATGATGCAATCAATCACATTAATGGAATGCGCAAAAGAGTACGCAAAAGCACAGAGTTTTTGTTTGGCAAAATATTCTTCTTCAATTCCACTATTCATTAAAGGCAAACCCTAGTACTAAAGGGTTACAAAGTTATTGGACAAGAACGAAATACTAAATATTGCAACAAACACAACTCTGGAAGATCATTATTTAGTAAGTAAATTAGCCCCAAACGAAAGGTTGCATGGGCAATATTTAGTCTCCAATTGTCCTAGAAACAAATGGAAGGAGTTCAAGGTCACTATCAAATATGATTGAGTCTTCCTCTGATATGTTAACATATGCCTCAATTCCCTGCTCGTCTTTGGTACTCATCATGATGATGACATTCTTAAAAGGCGCACTAGGAGAACAAACCCAGGTTGGCTTCCCCCATCCAAAATCAACGTCATAGAAATGAAACGTGCACCAGCTAGTGAAGTTATAGAAATCCATGTCACCAGTTGAATGGTACTGCTGGACTCCCTTTTTGAGCGAATCCAATATTGCATCGCTCTGTAGTTGCTTCACAAAATCATCATTGATTTGTTTTATTGCAGTATTCAGTTTGCTCCCGAGAATAACAAGATTGTTGTCATTGTCAACATTCTCGTTTGGTGATACAATTGCAACAGCGCTGTACGAAAGATTCCCAAAGGAATGGATGGGTGGAACCATCCTCACACGTAAGTTGACTGCATGAGTTGCCACACTGACTTTTGCTGGTGTTGTTTTTGATTTAGATATCTCCATGAGACGTCCCCATATCAATGCTGAAACTGCCTCCACACGGGTTGGAAAGTAGTGCTGCGCCTTCATCTGGGGATCTGCAGCTGGAGAAGCCTTTTCTCTCAAAGCAGCTATGCTTGATTTGTTGAACACCAATCTTCTTGTCACGACCTTTTCCTTTGACAAGAAGTTGACTTGATGGTACCAATGCATATCTTTTTTTGGGAAGAAATTGGCCACATCAAACTTTGGACATATAGCTACAGCGTCTCCACGGGACGTAGCGCTCCATGCATTAAGAAATGTTGTTGTTGAAGTTCCATCTGCGATCCTGTGGGAAACACATACACCAATGGCTACTCCGCCACATTGAAAGATATTATATTGGATGGCTAAGAGAACTTCCCTGCTTTCTGTTTTCGAGCCATTAGTCATGTGGGCTCCAAATGGCAAAAATTGGTTCAAGATTTCTGCATCAAATTGTTGGAGAACTTCTGATAACTGGCACCCAACCCGAGCCTCACAAAACTCGACTCCATTATCGTTGCAGTCGATGGAGTAGTCTTCTTTGAAGGTGCCAGCCAAAGGGTAAAAGCGGTTGAGGGTTTGTTGAAGGGACTTTTTAAGGTGAGAGGATCTTTCGACGTGATCAATGTCCCGGTCATTCTTGGCATGATAGAAAAGAATGATGGGAATATACGTGTTTGCTGCAAGTTGGTCAATAAAGGAAAGGTTGTGATTTCTAAGGTGTTGGGGTGTTGGAGATGATGGTTTAATTGTTTCCTTGGAGCTTATTTTGACAGTCATGGTCGCCATTTCTCTTCAACTGTAATAATCTCACCCACTGAATGACTACGCTTCTCAATTTCTTTTCTAAATGCATGCAAACCTCTTTCAAGTTTGATGACTTATATAAGGGATCGAGGATGCATGGTACCCACTGAATAATTATTCTTTCTCAACTTCTTTTTCATCATGAGGACTATTGGGACGTTTCGTACCTTAAAACTCTTAGAGCTCGTTTGGATAAAAAAAAAAAAAAAAACAGAGAGCTATTTTATCTTATCTTATTTCATTATTACAATTTATCTAAATGTTTATACAAACTATAATAAATAATTTCTAAAATAATAATAATATTAAAAAATAATATTTTAACAATATTTTATTCAACTCATCTAAAATCATCTCACTATTCAAAAAAGTCCACTTTGATGATATATGGATGAGTAATTTAATTTTTAACTTTTTAATATTTTATGTTAATTAATAGTGGGTTTTGACAGAGTGGATAATCCAAATTAATTGAGTCCAAATTAATTTATGAGTGAAGGCCGCCGTATTTGATGGAAAAAGATGTCCTTGCTATAGTTTATTTTTTTGATTGAGACCACGGTACTTTAATTTTATTGATAGCTCTTATTTATAGTGGATGAATCATCATTTTAGCTCTATTAATAATAATTAATAATCAATCTTTTTTATTTTTTATTTTTGTTAGACCAATTATATTCTTAAAACTAATTAATTTGTGACATCAAGCATATAATTAACTGAGTCATATATAAATATACATACATATGTAGCATTAATATGACTTCAATTTTTAATTTCCATGAGCATATATCACTTTTGAGGCTACCAACTGGCCGGCCTACCTAGTATGATCATTAATTTCGTAATTAAGATGAATTGAGCAATCGTACGTACGTGTGCATGCAACATCCCGCGTTGGATCACTTCTAAACAAAGTCAGATCACTAATTCAAGGACAGCTAGCTTGTTTTATTGCGATCACATTGGAAACCTAACAATTAAATCTAGAAGTACTCTTAGGTTATTTATATCATATTCAATATATGGACTTCAAATAACATTAATTTGCAATGTAAGTAGAACTTAGTATAGATATAGACACTATAACAAAATTACTTATTTACGGCTAGTACTTATTTCTTGTAAAAATAACTATTTTTTTATTAAAATTAGTTTATTTTCATTACAAATATTTATTCTCGTCGCAAATAATATGTTACAAATACTCGTTTTTTTAAAAAAACATATGTTATATATGTTTGAACTTAAATTCCTTAAAATTGTTGTGATCTGAACTACGTACCTAAAATGCAACTGAACGTAAAATTCAACTTTTGAGACTCCGAGTGATTATTATATATATTTAATTAATTTGTAGGATGAACTATTCGTACTGTCCTTACAACCGTTGGATTAATTTTAATCAAATAAACCGGCTGTCAGCTCACTATTCATTATCTAGAACTACTTGGTTGTTTTAATTTCCATTAATGATAAATTAAGCTTATTAATTGGAGGTTAATTAATATATATATATATGTATGCAAGTAGAACTTAATATATCCCACAAAACCAATTTAAGTTTTTTTTAGGACTATTTGATCATTTCATACTTGAAAAAGATTAAATTATACTTGCTTTGAAACTATAAGATTTCACAATATATGAATGGATAATTTCACCTTTTGGTGCTTTTTCATGTAAATGTTATTGTGTGTTTTGACGGAAATATAACTCAAATCTTTATACAAAGTGAGCATTACAGTATTTATTGTTGCCATAATTAGAAATATTTTGTTAAGTATTAATTGAGCAGGAAGTTTTCTAGGGCGCTCACTTTGTGAATTTGTTTTTCTCCCACTTGAGAATAATTATTTGAGGGAAATAAATAATTGCGACGAAAATATGATATTGCTGGTAAAAATATAGATTATTTGTGGCAATTAATTACACATTTGCGACCACATTTTTTGTTGCTTTTAATGTTTCTTGGCGATTGAGTAGGACACTACGACCACCATTTCCGGCACTTTTTAGTGCTTTTAGCGGTGACATTTAATCTCCGAAAAAAGTCTTTTTCTCAACGAGTTTTTAAAATCACTGAAATTGATCGAAAGGGACTTTGAAATTTCGTTGAACCTGCAGCGATTAAAAATCACCGAAAATGATCAAATGCATCGATTTTGTAGGGTATTTGCGATCTTGTATGCATGGTATTTGTAGGTTAATTCTCTTCCCATATTGACTCTAGATAATAATATATAAATATATATATGTATATATATATATATATATGCAAGTAGAACTTAATATATCCCACCAAACCAAACTTTCGGACGCAATGTAAAAGAACAAAAAATAACATGCATAATATTTATTGAATATTTAATACTGTAAGATAAATTCATTTGTATAATACTAAATATTATAAAATTTATTGAATAATTCTATTTGAAAGTCTTTATACTACACATAACTATCCACATGATATAATTTGATTTGAAAGATATATTTTAAAACTTTAATCTTACAAATCAAATTATACCATATAGATGGTGTAAACTTATTTCATGAGCTTATCTTTTACGCTTTTAGGAGAATGTACATAACCGCCTTTTTTTATATTATTTTATTATCTTTTAATTAGGAGACAATATTGCTCTCAATGTCAACTTCTTTCTATTTAATTAGTCCGAGCTGTCTCCCCTTTCCTCTCTCTCTCTCTCTCTTAAAAAATAAGGGCTTCCTCTCCATTCTTTCCTTCCTCCATCCACCCACATTGTTTATCAAGGTAGTTCTTTTTACTTAATTTTATTTTGCTTCCTTTAAGGCTTAAAAAGAAAGATCTACAGCTTTCTGACAACTCCCGAGAGACACACGTAGGATAAGCAAACTCCCAAGCTGCAAATCGTTCGGAGGAAAGTAGCGGTTTTTCAAAAATCACCTTGAATGATCCTCACGCGCCACCCCTTCCTATAGTGCTTCTTGCCACACGCACCAGATCCCAGACTTGCCACCACCAGGTCTTTCAAATCTGACCTTTGTAGTTGAACAGAGATCACAAGCATGTTGCCTTTACGAGCGGTCACAGATTTCAAAGTCTACTGGAATTGGTTCAAACTGTAATTCATCATTTTTTGCATCTATCTTACTACTTTCATTTTTTGTTTTCTTATTGTTAATTAAAAAAAAAAAAAAGAGTTCGTCTCTCAGACTTTTGTTAGTAGAGATTGAGTCATCTCCTTCTATGAAGAGTGAGGTTGGGCTGTCTCTTGAATGTTTATCTATAGAGTAGAGGCTTTTCTATCGCTTGCACTTACATGATCAGAAGAAATCATGTAACTTAAGTACTCATTTTTCCCCTCTCTCTGCACCCAGAGTAGAGGCTTTTCTCTCATCTTGGTACGAGTTCTAGTGGAAGTATGGTTGATGCATTAGAGAAGATGTATGCTAGTCTGTCTCTTATTGAGAAAGAATTTGAAGAAGTGGTGGTGGAGATTAGTCAGGTTGAGGAAATCCTTTCTTGAGGGGAGAACTGTTTGATTATGCAATTGCTAACCAGGAAGCACTATAATCATGAAGCTTTTAAACAACAATGAATGAAGGGGCGGCACTGATTGCCCTATGGAGTATCCGATGCCAAAGTCAGTATAGCAATATGAGAGTAAATGTATGTAAAGAAGAAGTGAATCAAGTTTAGTTCAAATCTAATATTTGTTACCTCTTGTAGGCTATTTATAGAGGTTATTTCCTTGGAGTGATAGAACTCAATTTACCTTGTGAAACCTTTTTCCTTTTAGGAGTCTGAGCTAACTTCTTTGCCTTATCTCTTGACTTTATCTCTTCCCTTGGTGATAGATTTTCAAAAGGTTTGACCCAGTCCCTAACAATTTAATACACTCTTAGTAAACTAATAAATACAAAATTATTCAAATTTATATTATATTTTTTTAATAATTAATCATAATTTTTTTTTTACAAGCCCTCTTTTAATAAGGATGCACTTTAGTCGATTGAAGATTATTCAAAAAAAAAAAAAAAAAACGATGGAAGAAAGTATTAATTATAACCTAGCCATACATTTACATGATATTGTTGTTTTCTCAAAGCGTGCAATTAAATTCAATATAACCGCAAACACACGAAGGCTTGTAAAAATGGGTTGGGTTGGTTTATTTTAAAAATTGATGGATTACACAAATTAAGGTATTTTTATATAATCTGATCCGTTAAGTCTACATTATAATAAAATAAATTTATAACCTAACGCATAACATTAAATTACATTACTTTGTAGGTTTATTTTATTTAATTTTTTTGTAACTAAAATATTTCTCTTTTAAAAATTGATGGGATAAAATTTTGGTAAGAGTTATTATTTTCTTTTATAGTTTTGTTAAAGTTAATTTGATTTTACAATTTTTTAGACCGAAAATTCCTTTTGAATTGAAGTTAAAAATATATAATTTTAAAAGATAAATTGATAAATTTTTTAATTTCTTTCTCAAGTTTGAACTGTTGATAATTGATTGTAGGCCGCCTGTACATATATGATAGGTTTTCATGAAAACGAAGAGGGAGGAGCATATATATAAATATATATATGATTAATTATATTTTGTTCTCTCGAACTTTCACTTAATTCACAATGTGCATTTGAAATTAATAATTGCATCAAAGTGAACTTGCGTACTTTCAAAACTTTCCAATCCCCCATTCCGTCCACCAGGAGAGTCAAATCTAACAAAAATTTACTGTACGTGTTGCTCATGTGCATAAAATTCACTACAAAGATATAATTTTCATCTAATTTATTATCATTGACTATGTAAAATATAAATTAATATATGCTATCAATTAATAAAAAATCATAAATCATTAACCATATATAAAAAACTTGTGAGAAAAAGCCAAATTTCTTGTAGTGACCCCAAATGCAAATTGGCTGGCTAGGATTTCCAATATTCCTAGTAGATCCCAATGATAATGCTGACGCTAATTTATAAAAGATTCATATAAAAAAGATGATTATAAAGATAATGAAAATAAGAAGCACATTCATACATATGAATTTTTTCATTTCATATCCAACAATCTAGTTGAACATACTAATTAATTATAAAGTTGGTGAAGTATATGGAAATTAATACATCATATATTGGAAAATTGGAAAGTTCACCAAAGTCACATACACTTGCTATTGTCTTCTTGATATCATAGATATGCGTGTATGCAATATGTATGTACATACACAGCTCAACGCATTCCTTGGGGCCAAGAGAAAAGCCATTGTAACAGGTTTGAGTTTTGTGTTGGTTTAGATTTTATGATAGTCACTAAACTGTCACCAAAGTTGGAATATTATTTGAAGAACGTTTGCACGTATAAAAATTACATTCGAATGTCCATAATACGTCATTGATTTAGAGTTCAAACATATATTATAGGTGTGAACAATGTTGAAATTTATTCCAACATTAATGGATTTACATACGCACGCAATATTTAATTATGTTCGAATGTAACAAGCTCAAGGTGAACATATTTGATCTATCATGTACACATAATTTCTTCTAGTGCGCATGAATTTGCACTATTGCACGAATGTATTTTTTTAACGTTCAAATGTATGTTTGTGATTTGAAATTTGAAATTTGGAATATCCAGACTAAAATAAGAAACATACTATTAGAAGGGAATTAAAAATTAAAAATTTATAGAGAAACAAAATACATAAATACTACTAAATTTATAGAGAAAGAATACATAAATTGATATTGTTTATTACCTAAGATAGTTTGAATGCCATTCCAGATAGTCCGAATATTACTAAGTTAATTCGAATGTCATCCTGATCGTTTGAACGTTAGCCAGATTGTTCAAACATCAAGATAGTTTGAACGTTATCATAGATAGTTTGAACATCAATCTAGATAGTCCGAACATTATCCAAGATAGTTCGAACGTCAATCCAGATTGTTTGAATGTTACCCAATATAGTTCAAACATCATTCTAGATAGTTCGAACATCAACCCAACCTGTTCGAATTTATATGTATTATACACATGTAGTATAGAATTTATATGTAGTATGTTATACTATAATATCTATTTTAAACATATCCAATATAATATAATATGTTGTATAAGTATAGGCGCACGTACATTTAGTGGGAATACTAATTAAATTGATTATACACTACTTTTAGATTTATATACAACAATTTAATATATTTATATTGAAATGAAAACGGGTAAACCGACCTCAAATACTAAGAAGATTTCGAGTTTCATTTTAAAGCCACAAAACCCAAACTCTGGATCAAGTGATGTCTATTAATATGGATCAAGTTATCAAATGGAGGGCTAGGATTGGACTTTAGTTATTCTTATCTCCTTACGTGGCCAAGTGCTTATTTATTTTTCTCTAGGATTGGTTAGGAGCCTCGCTTAAAAGTCTTTAATCTCGAATATTTGTTTTTAAATTTAGCAAATGAGTTTTAAATGAGCCAAGTGTGCAAAATATTTAAAATATTTTAAAATTCCAAATAATTTTAAATGGGGTATTTTTACGATTATTGGACCAAGCGTAATTCTCAAGCAAGGCTCTTTAATTTTTGGAACTCCAAAATAATATAATTTTACGAATTCATTTTATTTAAATGATTTTATCTCTCTTAGAAATATTACTAAGACTAGTGATTTTATTTATGTTAAAAACTCAATTTATTTGAATGAATTTGTTTCTCTAGAAATATTTACTAAAACTGCTCATTTTATTTTATGATAAAAAATATTATTTTTGGATCAAGAAAACAAAGGTAGATTTTCTTTTTAATGTATTTTCCTTTCCTTTCTATTTTCTCTTTTTCTTTCTCTCTTATTTCTCCATGTTTTAGTTCCATCGTTGGATTAAAGTAGGAAACACCTGTTGGGCTAGGATATGTGCCCAAACCTTAATCCCCCTAATTCTCTCATTCATCTTCCTTCTTTTTTCCTTCCTCTCTCCTAGAGCCGTCCCGCACTCCTTCTCCCTCTCCCTCTCCCTCTCCCTCTCCCGATTTCTCTCTTATCCTCACATGTGCCGTGGCACCGTCGGAAGCCCCACCTCCATTGTTGCGCCTCGTCGGCGATTACTCTATTCTCTCTCTCGGCTTCACCCTCATCCCACAACTCTCTCTCTACCCTTCTTCCTATCCCTCTTCTCGCTCCCCCAACCTCTGCTAGCAACAAGCGACAACAACGTCGCCTCCAGCCACCCCGTAAGATATGGACGTTCAAACATTTTTAAGTCCACGTCTGAATGTTCACTATTGATGTTTAAATGTTATCATGTCTACATTCGAACATTATTAAATTCACATTCAAACGTTATACAATATTTATGTTTGAACGTTTAATCATTACGAACAATTGTTTGAATGTAGATTTATATGTTTGAAGATTAGTAATATGCGAACAATTGTTAGTACGTTCGAATGTACTTTTTGTGATGGAAATCGACCCTTACCAAAAGTTGATCATATTTGAACCTTCAATTGAACTTTGGGTCATAAATCATCACAAAAAGGATTTTTTGTGATGGTTGAATAGTAAACCAACACAATATATATTTTGTGACATAGTTGTTGTGTCAGTATGATGGATGGTTTTTAATTGTCACAGAAAATATTTTTTGACGGTTTGGTTTATTTTTTGTGACGGTTTCATCCTTGACAAAAACTACAATATGTTTTGGTGAACTCAAATTGTGGTCCCGGTTCATGACGTGTTTCACAAACTAGGTATTGGGCTCAACTAGGGGTGTAATCAATCCGGTCCAGTTTTGAACAAAATTTAGGACCGAACCGATATGCACCGGTTTTGCATTTTGAAAACCAATTATTCACCGGTTACCCTTCTAAACCGATACCTCCGGTTTTACCGATTTCGGTCCGGTTCGGTCTGATTTTTTGTTTTTAATAGTATTAGTATTATGGCATAAAATGTAATTAATATACTAATATACATTAGTATACTATTATATACTAATTAATTAAAGTAAAATTTAACTAGTATAATAATGTATATTAGTATTACTAATGTATTATGTATTTATCAAAAAGAATATGCTGAGAATTTATTAGGCCATAAAATGTTATTAATATATATAATTTATGTTTAAAGTATATGATTAAATAAATTTTCATGTTTAAGATTAAAATTTTACGTTATAAATTATAATAACATTATCTTATATATAATTATATAAATTATATATAAAGATCTTTATATATAATATAAAAAATATTATATCTAATATTAAAAAAATTAATTTAAAATATATAATATAGGGAACCGGTTCGATTCGATCGTAAAAAGCATAGAACCGGAACCAGACTGGTACTGACCGATTTTAAAACTATGGGAAACCGTTCCCGGATCGGATCAGACCGATCCAAAATGGGACTGGTGGAACCTATCCGGGCTGGTTTTTCGATTTCTAGGTTAACTTTTACACCCCTAGGCTCAGCCACTTGCAACACAGATAAGATGGGGTTGGGGTTGAAGGGTAACCTCCGATGCCTAAGTTTATATTCTTCTTCCTTGGAGAAAATTTCAGTAAGCAGGAGAGCATAAGTCACAATTCTAACTTCTATCCAGCTTTTATATTGCACGTCGACATGGTACTTTGTACCCCGTACCAGAGGCCCTGGTATCCCATACGGGATACCACGTCGTTATCTTTAATGCTGTGTGGCTTCCTTGGGCCACGCCTTAGTGGTAGGTGAGTGCGACCACCTTCAGTGCGCTTTGTCAGCGACAAGGGGGTGTTTTTGTGATCTCTTTCCATGTTCCGTAACTAGTCCTTAAATGCGGAGTGGCTTTGCACAACGTGCTTTTGTAGGGTGGTGTTAGGGTAGGCGACATCCCATCTTTCCTTGTCAATCTGTTTCTAGCTTAAGCCTTGGGCCTTCTTCTTCCTTACGCGATCCATGGGCCGATAGGACTGTTGAACTTTGGGCTTCCATAAAATCCTTCTTAGTTATTGGATTTATTGTAATTGCAATTGCAAAATGAAAGTGATAGATCAACATGCTAGTACATGCTGCAAATGAAGAATGCAAATGTTTGTAGCATCAAGAGGGGAAAAGGAGAAGCGAGAACTATGGATAGAACCCAGCTCTATAATTAATGATTAGAGAATGGCGTTCAAGAGAGGGATGGAGAGATTGAGAGTAGTCAAAAATATTTAGGGTGCTCATATTAATGATTGTGGATCAAAGACAATGTTTTTTACCCTTGTTCGTAAAAAGAATTTTGACAATGCCGCCATCTATTTTTGCCTAAAAAAGAAATATAATACTTTTGTCACTATTTAGTCACTTGCATTTTCTAGTCTTAGAAAACACTTTAATTCGTTCTATATAACATCCACTGTAGTGGTGCACACAATGCACACACTACGTAGATGCTTGTGGTCCATGTTTATTTTTTTTCCCTTGTTTTGCACCAGAGAGCTTCTCTTGTCTCTCTCATCAACTTTCTCTCTCATTAGTGGCTCTTTCTCTCTCATCGTCTCTCTCTCCTACTTTCTCTCATCCCATCGTCTCTCTCTCTCTCTCATCGTTTCTCTCTCTCATCGTCTCTCTCTCCTCAACTCTCTCTCTCTCTCATCTCGAGCTCTCTCACTCATCTCAGTCTCTCTCTCATCTCGGTCTCTCTCCTCGACTCTCTCTCATTCATCTCGAGCTCTCATCGTTACTCTCTCTCTCATTAGCTCTCTCTCTCCCCAACTCTCTCTCTCATATCCCCTCTCTCCCTCATCAGCTCTCTCAGTCTACAGTAATTTCGAATTTAGAAGATGAATATTGTAGGGAGATATTTTTCGTCATTTTACTTGTGCCACATAGGGTGTGCAGCGGCTACTCCCACTATAGTGGCTTCTCTCTAGAATTTTTCAAACACTTTTACCCATTTATTTGGCCACAAGTATGTTGTGGCAATAAATAAACTTTAGTCTTGGAAAAAGAACTCGCGGGAAATGGACATATACAACGTAGTGAGGATGCTATTAGTGTTAAAGATCTTTTTTGACATCTTAGGAATAATTTTCAGTAAATAAATTTTATCTCTTTTTTTGATGATTAAGTAAATCAAATATTTTCTTAATGGACTCCGATATTTTAGCCAACCCAATTCCATAATTTACTTTTGGGCTTTGATCAATATTTGGCTCAAAATGCTTATTTCCGACCCAAAAAAATTAGCTTAGAGAGGGGCCGAAAGAGAAAAATAAACAAATAACTCCAATAAACTTAAAATAATCAGTAATCTCATATGACATATTTTGAAAAGAGAAATACTCTAGTTATAAAGTAATTACATAAAAGTAATCTTACAAACTGATGTGACTTGATGTGATTTGTCAGATTGTAAAGTTACTTTTATTGTAAAGCAGATTTGGCGAATCGTATGAAATCAGCCAGTTTGTGATCAGATTACTTTTGTGTAATCATTTTGCGGTTGTAGTACTCCTCTTTTGAAAATACCATTAATTTCAATTTATTCCAGTACTATATATATAATTGTAATCTCACTCTAGTGTTAATTATTGTATGTTATGTAAAATATTTCTTTGACTTCTTATATAAGTAAATAATGCATTTATGGACGAAAGATGATTAATTTGCACCTCTCTTACAATTCTATATTAAATGAAGGGTATATTTGTAAAATTGAAACTCATTTTTAATGAACAACCATACTTGCATTAATGCTTTATTTGCAGTGACTTGTAAGAGAGTTATAAGAGAGACGTTGTAGGTGTATTATTACCCTTCATGAAATATCTATGACGAACTTGGTACTCCAGAACTATGCAATAATTTCCATCATTGTATTTCTTTTGTCAAAGAGTTATATATGCTACATATAGTCACTTTTGCATACTCTTTAAATACTCCACTAATATATATGATTGGCAAAAACAGTTATTATACATTAAAAAAATGACACAGTCAATCATATTAATGGAGTGTGCAAAAGACTACGCAAAAGCATAGAGTTTTTGTTTGGCAAAATATTCTTCTTCAATTCCACTATTCATTAAAGGCAAACCCTAGTACTAATTAAGGGTTACAAAGTTGTTGGACAAGAACGAAATAGTACTAAATATTGCAACAAACACAACTCTGGAAGATCATTATTTAGTAAGTAAATTAGCCCCAAACGAAAGGTTGCATGGGCAATATTTAGTCTCCAATTATCCTAGAAACAAATGGAAGGAGTTCAAGGTCACTATCAAATGTGATCGAGTCTTCCTCTGATATGTTAACATATGCCTCAATTCCCTGCTCGTCATTGGTACTCATCATGACGATGAGATTCTTAAAAGGCATACTAGGACAACACACCCAGGTTGGCTTCCCCCATCCAAAATCGACGTCATAGAAACGAAACATGCACCAGCTAGTGAAGTTATAGGACTCCATGCCATTAGTTGAATGGTACCGCTCGACCGCCTTTTTGAGCGAATCCAATATTGCATCGCTCTGTAGTTGCTTCACACAATCATCATTGATTTGTTTTATTGCAGTATTCAGTTTGCTTCCGAGAATAACTAGATTGTTGTCATTGTCAACATTCTCGTTTGGTGATACAATTGCAGAAGCGTTGTACCAAAGATTCCCAAAGGAATGCATGGGAATGGGTGGAACCATCCTCACACGTAAGTTGACCGCATGACTTGCTCGAATGAATTTTGCTGGTGCTGGTTTTGATCTTGATATCGCCATGAGACGTCCCCATATCAATGCTGAAACTGCCTCCACACGGGTTGGAAAGTAGTGTTGCGCCTTCACCTGGGAATCTGCAGCTGGAAAAGCCTTTTCTCTCAAAGCAGCTATGCTTGATTTGTTGAACACCAATCTTTTTGTCACGACCTTTTCCTTTGACAACAAGTTGTCTCGATTGAACCAATGCATATCTTTCTTTGGGAAGAAAGTGGCCACATCAAACTTTGGACATATAGCTACAGCGTCTCCACGGGACGTAGCGCTCCATGCATTAAGGAATGTTGTTGTTGAAGTTCCATCTGCGATCCTGTGGGAAACACATACACCAATGGCTACTCCGCCACATTGAAAGATATTATATTGGATAGCTAAGAGAACTTCCCTGCTTTCAGATTTCGCGCCGTTAGTGTGGGCTCGAAATGGCAAAAACTGGTTCAAGATTTCTGCATCAAATTGTTGGAGAACTTCTGATAACTGGCACCCAACCCGAGCCTCACAAAACTCGACTCCATTATCGTTGCAGTCGATGGAGAAGTCTTCTTTGAAGGTGCCAGCCAAAGGGTAAAAGCGGTTGAGGGTTTGTTGAAGGGACTTTTTAAGCTGAGAGGATCTTTGGACGTGATCAATGTCTCGGTCATTCTTGGCATGATAGAAAAGAATGATGGGAATATATATGTTTGGTGCAAGTTGGTCCATAAAGGAAAGGTTGTGATTTCTAAGGTGTTGGGGTGTTGGAGATGATGGTTTAATTGTTTCCTTGGAGCTTATTTTGACAGTCATGGTCGCCATTTCTCTTCAACTGTAATAATCTCACCCACTGAATGATCGCTATGCTTCTCAATTTCTTTTCTAAAAGTATGCAAACCTCTTTCAAGTTTGATGACTTATATAAGGGATCGAGGATGCATGGTACCCACTGAATAATTATTCTTTCTCAACTTCTTTTTCATCATGAGGACTATTGGGACGTTTCATACCTTTTTTTTTTTATTATTATTAATAAGCATTCATCTTCTTTCAAGATTAATAATGACAAACATTTATCAAGTCAAATAACTTGAGAAAGAAAGTCTGAAATATAATCTCACTATATCTCAATACGATCGAACCTACAAGCATTACGGGCAAGCTAATGAGCTGCCCTATTTCCTTTTTATACACATCTAGGTATGGACGTTTCATACCTTAAAACTATGACTTTTGATGATATATGGATGAATAATTAATTTAATCTTTAATTTTTTACCGTTTTATGTTAATGTTAATTAATAGTGGGTTTCGACCGATTGGATAATCGAAATTAATTGAGTCCAAATGAATTTATGGGTGAAAGTAGTTGATGGGGTGGAAAAAATCTTTATTATACATATGACATTCATGGAAAAAGATGTCCTAGCTATAGTTTTTTTTCTTAAACGTGTTGAATGATCATTGTTTTTAAGAAAAGGTGATAGTACTCCAATTTTATTGATAACTCTCACTTATAGCTGATGAATCATCATTTTAGCTCCATTAATAATAATTGATAATCATTTTTTTTTCTTTTTATTAGACCAATATATTCTTAAAACTAATTAATTTGTGATTGCATCAAGCATATAATTAACTGAGTTATATATATATATATATATATGGAGCATTAATATTACTTCAATTCTGAATTTCCATGAGCATATATAACTTTTGAGGCTACCAACCGGCCGGCCTACCTAGTAGTATGATCATTTTCTTAATTAAGATGAATTAAGCAATAATCGTACGTACGTGTCCCTAGCAGCTTGTTTTCTTGCGATCACATTGGAAACCTAACAATTAAATCTAGAAGTACTACTCTTAGATTATATAATCTATCATCATATTCAATATATTGACTTCAAATAACATTATAAATTTGCAATGCATGCAAGTAGAACTTATTAGTACTATATATATCCCTTCATGACCAAACATAATGATAGAGAAAGAAAACATATATATGTTATAATATTATTGTTTGAACTTAAATTCCTAGCTTGAAACTGTTGTCTGAACTAAGTAGTACGTAAAATGCAACCGACGATTATATTTAATTAATTTGTAGGATGAAATAATTGTACTGCATGTCCTTACAACCGACGTTGGATTGATTTTAATTCAATAAACCAGCAGTCAGCTCATTATTCATGATGATCTAGAACTCCTTGGTTATTTTAATTTCCATTAATGATAAATTAAGCTCATTATTAATTGGAGGTTAATTAATTATAGTTAATTCTCTTCCCATATTGACTCAAGATAATAATATATATTGCAAGTAGAACTTAATATATATATATATATCCCAACATCAAACCAAACTTTCGGACGCAATGTAAAAGAGAAAAACAAAATAACACGCATAATATTTATTTGAATATTTAATACTATCAGACAAATTTCATTTGTATAATACTAAATATTGTAAAATTTATTGAATAATTCTATTTGAAAGTCTTTATACCACATGACAAATTTGATTTGGAAGATAAATTTTAAAGTTTGATCTTATAAATCAAATACTGCATACAAGAAAAACGAACCTTTGTGGCGGATTATTTGCGACAAAAATAAATTCATTTTGACAGGAAATAGTCATTTTTATAAAAAATAACTGACCACAAAAAAAACAATTTTCTTATAGTAAAATTATATCTTAAAAATGAGCTTATCTTTTACGCTTTTAGGAGAATGTACATAAGTACTGCTGGCCTGTTTTTATATTATTTTATTATCTTTTTAACTAGGAGACAATATTGCTAGCTTGATCTCAAAGGCTCATGTCAACTTCTTGCTATTTGAAAAAAAAGGATATCAACGTTTTGCATGGCTGTCTTTTAATCTCTACGTACGTTATAATTTGTAGGTGCTTATGTATTGATTTGATCTTATTGGCCAAACGAATTTATTACTTAAACGAAAAGAACTCCATATACGTATGGACTTAGAACTCCTTAATTAATTTCTTAAGACTCGTCAAATCTCCATACTTGATAGGACAATTAATAATTATTAACTAATTGGTATCTACGAATAATATTAATAAATGTTGATTTAAGTTTTTTAGGACTATTTGATCATTTCATACCTTAAACAGATTAAATTATATTTGCTAATTTGAAACTATAAGAATATTTCACAATATATGAATGGGTAATTTCATCTTTTGGTGCTTTTTCATCATGTAAATGTTAATGTGTGTTTTGATGGAAAAATAACTCAAATCTTTATTTAAACTTGAGAATTTCGAGTGAGAAAAAGATCTAAGGATATACAAAGTGAGCATTACAGTATTTTTTTTGTTGCCAAAATAAATATTTTGCAAAGTATTAATTGAGAAATAAGTATTGTAGGCTCACTTTGTGAATTTGTTTTTCTCCCACTTGAGATCTATAAGTTCGAATAAAAACTTTAATATACCTTGGATAAAGGCCGTAATTGACAGTGGAAAGTAGAGTTATTTATTTAAAGGACAATATTTAATTTGTAAGATTTAAATTTTAAATTTCTTCTTTTATGTCAAATTAGAAAAACTTTATATATATGTAGTCACTTTGCGTACTCCATTGCCTACTCTTTTGCTCACAAGCCTACTGATTGGCTACGTCACTACTTGTCTCAAAAGTTTAAATAGGAGCAGAGGTTCTGAATTCAAATCCTAATTCTACATTTTATTCTATTAATTAAATATTCCACTTGTTAGGCTAACTTATTAATGAGACAAATATAAATGTGATTAAATGATCTACATCTAATTTCCATCCGCTAGCTTCATATTTTGAGATAAGTGGTAATTTCACAATAACACGTTAACTCTAGATAGTAACATGCATTTGTAACTTAATTAAAAAACCTAATGTTGTTAGAAGGTATAATTAAAATATTCAGGCTTTCGGCTGGCCTAGCCTATGCTAATTTTCATAGGATGAACAAAACGTACCAGTGTAATATTAGTGCATGGATCACTGTACAATTTGGATAGTGAGATGAAATGAAATGATTTTAGATAAATGTTAAAAGTTGAATAAAATACTATTAGAATATTATTTTTTAATATTATTATTGTTTATAAATTTGAAAAAATTAAATTATTTATTATATTTTGTATGAAAATTTAATAAAGTTATAATAATGAAATGAGATGAGATCAAATACTTTCACTATCCAAACGGAGCTTTGTTACAAGTTAACTTGGCATGCGTGGCTTTTTTTTTTTTTTGGGTTTTTGATGTGTTTTCTTGTGTTTACATAAAAAACTCAAAAAACAAAAGTAATCTAACACTATTTAGTTATTTTAATTTTTATGGAAATTAATAATATGCAGGTAGAACTTTATAACATGATATATATATATATGTATATACATATATTTAATATCCTTGCTTCAAACTTTAGGACACAGTATATTTAGAAAAACAAATACATGAGTACCATGCTGCATGCATCTCGATCGTTAAATTTAGATTTTTCAAAGTTTCTGTTCAAATTTTTGAGATATAAATTATTTATATAATATTTAGTACTGAGACTCCGAGCGATTATATTTAATTAATTTGTAGGATGAACTAATCGTACTCATGTCCTTACAAGTACCGTCGGATTCATTTTAATTAAATAAACCTGCAGTCAGCTCACTATTCATGATCTAGAACTACTTGGTTGTGTTAATTTCCATTAATGATAAATTAAGCTCCTTTTTTTTTTTTTTTGAGAAATAATCAAAATTCATTAATCATCAATGAGCAATACAAACTTTGTCACTCAAAATAACAGACATAACCTCACTAGGTCCTCCCTCAACCCATACTGACTCAGAACTTGGCC
>QEOT01004895.1:35968-58993 GCA_003123785.1 Pterocarya stenoptera
GGAGCCATGTTCGGCCTGCTGGTGGCTAGCCATGTGAGCTGGCTGCAAGGCATGGGCTGGAGCCATGCGCTGGATGGCATGCCACTGACCTGCTCTGCATGGCACAGGCTGGAGCCGTGCGCTGGATGGCACACCTGGTGGGCATGCCACTGGCCTGCTCTGCATGGCACGGGCTGGGCCTGTGCGCTAGATGGCATGCTTGGAAGGCATGCCACTAACCTCGCTGGTGTGCTGCAGGAGGGCCACGCGGGTGTGGGCATGGCCGGCTGCATGGGTGCACGCATGGGCGTGCGCTGGCTGGGCGCATAGGGGCGCAGGGCCACGCGGGTGGCATGGGGGCGCAGGGCCACGCGGGTGGCCTGATGGGCGCGCAGGGCCACGCGGGTGGCATGCGTACGCTTGGTCCTGGCGCCTACGTGCGGGCGTTGGGCCACGTGGGCCGCGTGCGTGCGCAAGGCCACGCGGCACCTGGGCATGCGCATGGGTGTGCGCATGCTTGGCCGTGCGCTGTGCTGCGCAGGGCCACTAACCTCGCTGTGTCCGAGGCGTGGTGCGCGCATATGCGTGCGCATGGCCTGCATGTGGCCGGTCCATGAGTATGCTGGGCGCCCCGTGTGTGACAAGACACGGGCCAAGGCATGCTCGTGGCATGATCAAGGGGCATGTCTCGGACATGGCTAGGACATGTGCCATGGTTTTAGAGGGCGCCTTACGTGGGGGTTTTATAATCCCCCTCTCTTTAAGACTATCCTTGCCCTCAAGGATAAATTGGGGAAATCTCTCCCTTATATCGTCATAGTCCTCCTAAGTAGCCTCTTCCCTTGGTGCCTTACTCCACCTAATCAAAAATTGCCACACATCTTGTCTTTTTCTCCCCCTTGGCACAACCCTATAATTAAGGGCCTCTTTTGGTTGCAAGAGCATACGCCCTTCTTCATCAAACTTGGGTAGCTCTTCCACAATTAGGCTAGGATCACCAATCCTTTTCTTGAGCACGGTTACATGGAACACCGGATGTAGTTTGGAACTTGGAGGAAGTTCCAATCTACATGCCACCTCACCTATCCTTTCAAGCACCTTGAAAGGTCCATAGTATTTCTTAGCCAACTTCAAATTAAGCTTCTTTCTCAATGTCGTTTGGCCATAAGGTTGTAGCTTTAGGTACACATAGTCTCCCACCTCAAAGGTAACCAATCTTCTACCCTCATCATAGTACTTTTTCATTCTTTGTTGAGCTTTAGCAAGCTCTCTTTTTACCTTCACTAGGATTTGATCCCTAGTGACCAACTCCTCCTCCACCTCATTGTTTTTTGCCTTGCCCTTCTCATAGTTCACCAATGTTGGTGGAGCTCTTCCATAAACAACTTCAAACGGGCTTCTTTGTATGGAAACATGGAAAGTAGTGTTATACCAATATTCGGCCCAAGTCAAATACTCACCCCACTTCTTTTGCTCTTCATGGCAAAAGCATCTCAAATATTGCTCAAGTGTTCTATTAACCACTTCCGTTTGCCCATCAGTTTAGGGGTGATAAGATGAACTAGCCTTCAACTTGCTCCCTTGGAGCTCAAACATCTCCTTCCAAAAGGAGCTCATGAAGACTCTATCTCTATCCGTGACTATGCTCTTGGAGAACCCATGAAGCTTCACAATGTTATCAATAAATGCCTTAGCCACACTCTTGATTGTGTATGGATGCATAAGAGGAATGAAGTGACTATATTTGCTCAACCTATCCACCACCACAAGTATCACCTCAAATCCACCACTACTAAGAAGCCCCTCCACAAAGTCCATGCTTAGGTCTTCCCAAATTAAATTAGGGATAGGAAGAGGTTGCAAGAGCCCGGATGGAGGTCTTGTGTCATATTTGATTCTTTGGCATGTATCACACTCGGCCACAAGCTTCTTCACGGCCTTCTTGATTCCTTCCCAATAGAAGAAATGCTTAACCTTTATATAAGTTCTCAACCACCCCGAGTGTCCTCCCTCTTTGCTAAAATGGAAGTGGTCAAGTATTTCGTTCCTCAAGTTAGGCACATTAGGAACATAAACATATTCCTTGTAGTAGATTAGGCCATCTTTCACCTTGAACCCGATTACCCCACTCTTTTGAGCTTCTAAAAGCTCCATGATCTCAATTGCTCTTGCATCTAACTTTGTGGCTTCTAGGATCTTGTCCCATATCCTCCATTCGGCCCCACTCAAGGCCATCAAGCTAGCATCATCTTCATCATATACTTGCCAAAGCAAAGAACTTCCCTCTCTTCTACTAAGTGCATCGGCCACTTTGTTCTCTTTTCCGGATTGATACACAATGTCATACTCAAATCTCAAAAGCTTCACAAGAAACTTTTGTTGTTCCGGGGTCACAATCTTTTGTTGTAAAAGGTGCCTCAATGCTTGTTGATCCGTGACAATGGTGAACTTTCTTCCCAACAAATAAGGTCTCCACACCTTCACGGCATGCACAACCGCAAGCATCTCTCTTGCATAGGTACTCCATGCCTTCTTCATTGGCCCCAAAGCTTTGGAAATAAAGGCCAATGGTCTTCTCTCTTGGACCAAAACAGCCCCTATTCCATCCCCACTTGCATCGGTGTAAACCTCAAAAGGCTTCTCAAAGTTGGGCAAAGCAAGAACGGGTTTAGTAGTCATGGCCCTCTTCAAATTCTCAAAGGCATCTCTAGCCTCTTGTGTCCATTTAAAATTGTCCTTCTTTAGCATAGAAGTAAGTGGCTTAGCAATCAACCCATAGTGCTTGACAAACCTCCTATAGTAACCGGTCAAGCCCAAGAAACCCCTCAAGGCCGAAACATCCATGGGCAATGGCCAATCCACCATAGCTTCAATCTTCCTTTGGTCCACCTTCACTCCATCTCCCGAAATGAAGTGTCCCAAATACTCAAGTTCCTTTTCCATGAAAGCACATTTAGATGCTTTAATGAAAAAGTGATGCTCTTCAAGAATCTTTATCACAACCTTCAAGTGTAGTTTGTGCTCTTCCACGGACTTGGAGTAGACAAGGATATCATCAAAAAACACTAGCACAAACTTCCTCAACAATGGCTTGAAAATAGAATTCATGGCGGCTTGGAAAGTTGAGGGAGCATTACACAACCCAAACGGCATGACAAGATACTCAAAGTGGCCATTGTGGGTTCTACAAGCCGTTTTGTGCACATCTCCTTCCCTCATTTGGATTTGGTGGTACCCCGCTCTCAAATCAAGTTTTGAGAACACACTAGCCACATGTAGCTCATCCAACATTTCATCAACGATAGGTATGGGAAACCTATCCTTGATGGTAGCTTCATTCAAAGCTCTATAATCCGTACAAAATCTCCATGTGCCATCCTTCGTTCTCACCAACAAGACCGGTGAAGAGAAAGGACTAGTGCTAGGCCTTATCAAGCCTCCTTTCAACATGTCTTCCATTTGCCTCTCAATTTCTTCTTTTTGGAAGTGAGCATACCGGTATGGTGGAACATTAACCGGTTTGCTCTCATCTACTAGTGCAAGTCGATGATCAAAGGGCCTAGAAGGTGGCAATGTGTTTGGCACCTCTAGGACCCCCCAATGGTCTCTCAAGACCTCTTGGACCTCCACGGGCAGCAAGGATAAGTCATCCTTCTTACCCCCATCTTCATTCTTTTTCACTTCAAAAAGTGCCTCTTGATTCGCTAGAATAATGGCAAAGCAACTAGCTCCACCTTTGAAAAGCTTCTCAAACATCATAGCCTCACAAGACTTCACTTCCTTGGATATCAAAACTGTCCACAACTTCTTCTTGGACCCAATTCAAAATTCCATGATCATCTTGTCATAGTCATGCACAACTTTGCCAATGCCTCTCAATCAAGCATTGCCTAAGACAACATCCAAGCCCACAAGAGATAGGACATGCAAATCTGCCACAATCCTCACCCCTTGTACATTCATTTTGACCTCCCTCACAAGGCCATCACATCTAAACTTGTCTCCATTAGCAATCTTTACTTCAAATGGCTCAATAGTGCTCGGTTTCAATCCAACCTTGGTGACAATGTTGGAATTGATAAAATTGTGGGTTGAGCCACTATCAACCAATAGAGTAACCTCAAATTTCCCTATCCATGCCATGACCCTCATAGAAGTGGGCTTTTGGACCCCGGACATGGCATTAAGAGACAACTCAGCCTCCTCATCCTCCTCACTAGGTTCGGCCTCCTCATGTTCAGACTCATGGGGTGATTCTTCCTCTTGTTCCTCATCTTCAATCATCACAAATGCTTTACTCGACTTACATGAGTGCTCTCTACTCCATTTGTCTCCACATTTGAAGCACAAAGCCTTTCTTGATTCTATCTTGGACTTCTTCTCTAGAAAGTTTCTTAACCTCATAGGGATTAGGCTTAGAAACCTCATTTCCTTCTCTATTTTTCCAAGGTGGTTTGGTTTGTAAATTTTTTTAGGCTTTACTCCCCACATCCTTGGAAAACCTTCTCTCCATGGTAGAACTCTCCTCAAGGATTTCGGCCATCCTTATAACCTCTTGAATTCTTGTAGGTTGCTTCAACTTTATTTCCTTGGCTATCCAAGGCTTCAAGCCATCAATGAATGTACCCACAAGTGCTTCTTCGGACCAACCTCTCACTAGTGTTTGCAATTGCCGAAATTCCTCTATGTAATGATGGACTTTTCCTTCTTGTTTCAACTTAGCCAATTGCTCATGATGATTAATGGTGGGCGATGGGCCAAATTGTAGCAAAAAGTCTTTCTCAAATGCGGTCCATCCCAATCTCTTCTCATCCTTCTCATATTGATCTCTAATCCATCTCCACCACTTGCTAGCTTTTCCCTCTAAGTAGAAACATGCCGTAGATACTCTCTCCCTTCTTGGCACCTCATAAGTGTGGAAGTAGTGATCAACTTTGTCAAGCCACTCATATGGATCCCCCCATTGAACTTAGGGAAATGCACTTTAGGCCTTTTGGGTCCCCGGTCATAAGCCCGATTTTCCCTTCTTTCTTCATGGAACTCATCATCATGTCTTCTTCCATGTTGCCTTCTATCTCGGTCATAGTTGTGGTGTCTTCTATCAAAGTGATTCTCATGGCTGAATGGCCTCTCTTCCTCAAGTTCATATTCGGCCTCTTGGCCATCTTCATGTCTTGGCACTTCATACCTCACATCTTGAGGTCTTTCTCTAATGCTTGGACTCCTATGGCGGCTTCCACCATGAATCCATCTTTCAACCGCAACCTCATCATGTTCAACACGTCCACCTCTTCTAAATTCAACTCTTGGTGGCTCATGCATTGTGCCATGATTGGAATTGGTCACACTTGCTTCAACACCATCAACCAAAGCCTCACGCTTTTGTCCATTAGTCTCATGCCATGTAGCTTGGTCTTCAACAAGTCTCCTTTCCATTCTTTCAATACTCTCATGTGTTTCTCTTCTCATGTTGTCCACGGCTCTCCTATTCTCTTCATTGTTTCTTATAGTGGCATTCATAGTCATCCTTAATTCGGCCATATTGGTGTTGACCTCATTAAGTATGTCCATGACTTTGGTAGTGTGCCCTTCAAGCATCTCAATCCTCTCTTGGTTTGTAGTTCCACTTCCTTCGGCTTCATTGTGTCTCTCGGCCATGGTGCTTGCAAACTAGCCTTGACCACTTGCAAACTAGCTCTTGGATCACTTGCAAACTACTCTTGCAATCTGAAAATTCGGTTTGGTGAAGCTTGGGCAGCAACTTGTTCTTACTTTTGGACGGTTTGAAGGCTCAAAAGTCCAACCTTGAGTTGTCCACTTCGTGGTGGGCAACTCCTCTTGCAATTTCCAACCTTGGGTCCTCTACCTTCAAGGGTAGCCGACCCCTTCAAGAACACTACTCCGTCCTCTACCTCAACCCCCGAAACTCCGTAATTTTCACAATTCAATCATAATTAAATGAGATCCAACGAGGGACTCCCCAAACCAATTCACAAAATTTTAAGTTAACGCGTTGTTTACCTCTTGGAGAAGTGAGCACTTCTCAAAACACCAAACATGAATCCTCTCAATGAAAGTACCAATTAATGTTAGGGACCCCGGTCAAGTCCCTAAACACTATGTCCTCCTCGGCTATGTTCTTCTTTGGTTGACCGAATTCTAGCTCCTCTCTTGCTTGGTTCACGATCAATGATGGCTATGGTGGCAATTTGGGCAAGGTGAGGTTAGGTGTTTAGGCTAGTATTGGGTGGATGGAAGATGGAAATGGCTAAGTGTTTGGGCTCATAATGGGTGAAGGTGCACGGCACTATGGTGGGACAAGGGTGGCGCCACCTAGAGCCTTGGATTAGGGTTTGGATGAGGTGTGGTTCTGCTAGGGTTTGTGTGTAAGGCTTAGGGCTAGGTCAAAGGTGGTGGGCGGCACTAGCTTGGCCGAATTAGGGTTGGAGTGTTTTTAGGAAGTTTCCTAAAAACAAGGGATTTGATTGTGGTTGGATAGGTGGCCGGCCAAGGGTAAGGAAGGAGTCAACTAGGGTTTCCAAGTGTGGAAACCCTAATATGGCAAGAAGTGTTGGTCGACCAAGTCAAGCCCTACAAGGCAAGTGTTGGCCGAAACTCACTAGGGTGAATATGGTAAGTGTATTCGGCTAGGGCTAGGTGGAATGATGTGGTTCACTTATGGAAAGTTGACAAACAAGGGAATGGCCGAATATGTGTATGGGGGTGGATTGAAGTGGTCGAAATTATGAAGAACACAAGAACACAATATGAACACCAAGAACAAAGATGAACTCGGCTAAGCAATGATCAATTCAACAATGAATCACAATGTGCACCAAGATAGAAATAAACCTCATATATTGATCAAGAACAAAAGATAAAGATAATCAACTTAGATTCAATGAATTGCACCAAGTTGATAAACAAGATAAATGGATTACTCCAATTCAATGAATTGCATGGAGTAATCCTCTCTATGGGATTCAATGAATTGCACCCAAAGAGCCCAAGTGTCTAGCACCGAAAATGATCTCTCAACAATGTCCTCACTCACTCAATTTGCCAAAAGATGTGAAAGAAATGACTAAGGATCCTATTTATAAGGTTACAACTTGGAAACCCCCAATAGGTCCATTTGCAATAAAAGAAATAAATAAATAAAATAAATAACATAAATAAGATAAAGGCATGGGCCACATGGCCGTGACATGCATGAGCCAAGGGTCGGCTAGGTGGGTGCATGGTGGTCCATGGTCTGGTCCATGGCTAGGTGGCTCGGCATGGCTAGTTGTGGTGCATGGCATGGTGCCATGCATGGGCCGGCTGGTGTGCATGGCATGGAGCCATGTTCGGCCTACTGGTGGCTAGCCATGTGAGCTGGCTGCAAGGCATGGGCTGGAGCCATGCGCTGGATGGCATGCCTGGTGGGCATGCCACTGACCTGCTCTGCATGGCACGGGCTGGAGCTGTGCGCTGGATGGCACGGGCTGGGCCCGTGCGCTGGATGGCATGCCTAGAAGGTATGCCACTAACCTCGCTGGTGTGCTGCAGGAGGGCCACGGCTGGTGTGGGCATGGGCGCACGCATGGGCGTGCGCTGGCTGGGCGTGCGCTGGCTGGGCGCATGGGGGCGCAGGGCCACGCGGGTGGCATGGGGGCACAGGGCCACGCGGGTGGCCTGATGGGCGCGCAGGACCACACGGGTGGCATGCGTGCGCTGGGTCGTGGGGCCTGCGTGCGGGCGCTGGGCCACGCGGGCCGCGTACATGCGCAGGGCCACGCGGCACCTGGGCATGCGCATGGGCGTGCGCATGCTTGTCGTGCGCTGTGCTGCGCATGGCCACTAACCTCGCTGTGTCCGAGGCGTGGTGCGCATAGCATGCATGCTGGGCGCCCCGTGCGTGTCAAGGCACGGGCCAAGGCATTCATGTGGCCGGTCCATGAGCATGCTGGGTGCCCCGTGTGTGACAAGACACCGGCCAGGGCATGCTCGTGGCATGATGAAGGGGCATATCCCGGACATGGCTAGGACATGTGCCGTGGTTTTAGAGGGTGCCTTACGTGGGGGTTTAACAATATGCCACGTTAGACGGTTACACAGCCGGTTGCTACAGACGGTTGTTTGTAGCATTATTGATTATTTAATTATCTTTTTATTAGGAGACAATATTGCTCGATCTCAATGTCAACTTCTTGCTATTTGAAAAAAAGGATATCAACGTTTTGCAATGCCTTTTGATCTCTGCGTACGTTATAATTTGTAGGTGCTTATTGGTAAACGACTTTATTACTTAAAAGAAGAGAACTCCATTTACGTATGGAATTAGAACTCCTTAATTAATTTCCTAAGACTTGTCAAATCTCCTTACTTGGTAGGACAATTAATTATTAACTTGGCATCTACGAGTAATATATATTAATAAATGTTGATTTAAGTTTTTTTTGTTTTTGTTTTGTTTTGTTTTGTTTTGTTTTGTTTTGTTTTTTGTTTTTTGACTATTTGATCATTTCATTCGTACCTTAAAAAAATTGATTGAGTTTGGATATATAGGCAATTTCAGATATTTTATGAATAATAATATAAAATAGATAAAAATTAATAATAAAATAATAAAAGAATAAAAATAGTAAAAATTATACTCTACTACCCAAACTAGCCGACCAAAATTATACTTGCTTTGAAACTATAAGATTTCACAATATATGAATGGATAATTTCATCTTTTGGTGCTTTTTTTATGTAAATCATGTTAACGCGTGTTGTGATGGAAAAATAACTCAAATCTTTATTTAAACTTGAGAATTTGGAGTAAGGAAAACTAGACCGATATACAAAGTGAGCATTACAGTATTTATTATTGCTAATATAAATATTTTGCAAAGTATTAATTGAGCAATAAGTTTTGTAGGCTAACTTTGTGAATTTGTTTTTCTCGATCCCACTTGAGACCTATAAGTTCGAATAAAAACTTTAAGAAACCTTGATCCAATTTTGATGGATAGAGGTAATTAACAGTGGAAAGTAGAGTTATTTATTTAAATGAAAAGATTTAATTTATAAGATTTAAATTTTAAATTTTTTCTTTTAAGTCAGATTAAAAAAAATTCTATGTGCTGTCACTTTGATGTACTTTTTTAAGTACTATTTTGCACACAAGCCTACGTGATTAATTACGTCACTACTTGTTTCAAAAGTTTAAATCAAAGCAGAGATTTTGAATTCAAATCCTAACTCTACATTTTATTATATTAATAAAATATTCCTCCTTTTGGACTAACTTATTAATGAGACAAATATAAATGTGATTAAATGATCTACATCTAATTTCCATCCGCTGGTTTCATATTTTTGAGATAAATGATAATTTGATAATAAGACATTAATAACTCTAGATAAAAAAACATGCATTGGTAGAAATTAATTTAAGAACCTAATGTTCTTAAAAGGTATATTAATTTAAAATATTCAGGCTTTGAAGCTACGGCCTATCCTATGCTAATTTTCTTAGGATGAACAAAACGTATCAGTGTAATACAAGTGCATGGATCACTCAAAGTACAAGTTATAAACTCGGCACGCATGGCATATTTTTTGGGCTTTTGATGAGTTTTCATGCGGTCACGTCAAAAACTCGAAAAACACAAGTCATCTATATATAGCTAACACTATTTAGTTATTTTAAGTTTTATGGAAATTAATTTTATAAAGAGTGTTCACCTGTTTGGTTTTGGGACCTTGCCGATTTTCTAGCAAAATCAAAGGTTTTTCAATTTTCAAACAGGACTAAGGATATATACTAATGTATCTAAAGTTTAATCATAAAAGAAGCTGATAAAAAAAAAAAAAGCTTCATTTTTATCCCCAACAGTATAAATCACCTACCAGATGCTTGATTTGGCTCTAATACCAAATGGCGTGAAAGTAATATATTTATATATATATATATATATAAATATCTAAGTGTAATTATCATAATTAAGGGTCGAGTTTTAGGACAGTATATTTAGAAAAACAAACACATGACCGTGCATGCATGCATCTCGTTAAATTTAGATTTTTTAAAGTTTCTGTTCAAATTTTTAAGATATAAATTTATATAATATTTCTTGAGTATTTAATACTATAATAATATCAAATATTATATATATATATATATAATATATATATATTTATTATGTTGGTTGTGTAGTGCCCTACATCATGTACACGTCTTGCCTTGCTTTTTCTGATCTTCTGTGTTATTTATAGTTTCTTGTGGTAAATGAATTTAATACTTAGCAAAGAAAATTAAAATATCAATGGACTAATACCTAATTTTTTTTTTAATGAAATACATTTTGATTCCAAAAAATAACTCGTGGATATTACATAAAACTTGTCAAATTACCGTACGTGAGGGGACCATGCATTAATATTTTAGGAATGGAAAATGGTAGTTTGCCTTGGCCTCGGGACCCATTAATGCATTTTATTTTTTATAATATTAAAAAAATTATTATTAATAAATTTTTTTTTTTTAAAAAAAAAAAAGACATTTAAGATGCTTAAAAAATATTTTTTTTAAAAAAAAGATTGCATTAGGAGCACGCGCCGACAGTATGAACTGGGCGATCGTTTATAAATATATAAAAATGAATCTTAAACTTCATTGCACATTATAATTTATGTTATGGGAGACTATAATCGGATCACAAGCAAGCACGTACAACTTTATGAATATATTTTAGAATATCTCTATTCTAAGGCTTTTACGCCACAATATCAACGCGGCATAATTTGATTAGATAAAGTTTTAAATTTTAAGTCTTATAAATTAAATTATATAATGTAAAATCTGGATATTGTATAGTGTAACGACATTATATTTTATAATTGCTAGGTGTTAGGATCTAGATGCTTGTGGTCTTATTTGGAAACGAGTACTACTATATCTATAAAGAAATTACATAATTAAAATAATCTTACAAACTGACGTAGTTTCATCTGATTTACTAGATTTATTTTATAATAAAAATAACTTTATAATATGACGAACCATATCAGATTATATCATTTTGTGAGATTACTTTTATATAATCTATTTATAGTTAGAATATTTTTCTTTAGAGATTTAGAAAAAGACAAGACTTACTCCTGGATGTATGCCTCTCTCTAGATGAGGGGTATACAATCTTGAGTTTGTAAGATTCACCTGTACATTTTGAAAAACAAAAAATATTTATAACTTCTTACTATTCACACAACTTCCACACACCATATTTTTTTTTATCAAATATTTATTATATGAATAGTGAATAGAAAATTTGAAATAGTTTAAAAAGAATAAAAAATTTTAAATTTTTAAAAAATATAGAATATAAAGTGTGATGAAAGTTGTGTAGTAAAACTGTTAAGGAAAATGATAACAGAAAAGATAAATTTAATGTTAAATTACATCATTCATTAGGATAATTAATTATTAATTACAACAGTTTTTCATTGCGAACGTCCCATCCATCGCTGGCCCCTAATTACAAGTTAAGATGGATGAAAAATATTGAACTTTACACCTAGTAATTAATTAGGGGTATACGAGTGTAATTAATTAGCGACTTGACTTTAAAAATGAGTAATGGGTGGTCAAAACTTGGTTGTTCAACTTTTATTGGAAAGCAGGTCGAAATCGAACTGATTAACGAGTTATATTTTATGTTCACGAAAAGTAGATTTTATTATTTAAGTGGGTTCAGATCGACTTCAGACCTTGCATGTTTACAAGTTACTTAATTTTAACAAAATACTTTTTATATAAATATATATATATATTGTATAGTTACTCATGAGTTTTTGCAAATATATTTATTATTTTTATAGCTTTATATATATATACATATATCAATGATTATATTCATGAATACTATTTAGTTACATGCACAGTATATATTAAGAACGTGATTTCTTCTTATTATTTTTAATATTTAATATACTCATAGTAAAATAATAAATACAAAATTATTCAAATTTATATTAGTCAAGTAATCGAGTTTTATATAAATTATATTTTTTTAATAATTAATCATAATATTTTTTTACAAGCCCTCTTTTAATAAGCACTGAGAAGAAAATAATAAAGGAAGAGCAAGTCATGTTTGTGAAAAGCCCTCAATGACTCATAAGTCTTATTTATATAGTATATCGCATGAAAACAAAAATTACATTTACATAGAATTTCATTTGCAATTTACAAACAACCTTGGAACCACTTGCAATACCCATTCTGTTAGTGTAGTATATGCCCAGATTCTTCTAGACTATTCTCCTACTGAGCTGGTAGCACAGCTCCTTAACAGTCCCCTGCGATTCAGGCACTACAAGAAAAATTGTGAGGCTTGATCGTAATTGAATAAAGCGAACGGAGGATAAATGCTTGGTAAAAATATCTGAAAGTTGGTCTTTACTAGACACAAATGAAACTTGTAGAAATTTAGCTTCCACACAATCTCTAACAAAATGGCAATCAAGTTCAACAAGCTTAGTGTGAGTACACATAATAGAACTGAAAGTTAAGTAAGTAGCGCCCAAATTGTCATACCATGAAGTAGGTGGATCCTTAAGAAATATATCAAGTTCTTTCAAAAGAGATTGAAGCCAAATAAGTTCACAAGCAGTATTAGCGACTGCTTGTATTTGGCTTCAGTAGAAGACTGAGCAATTGTGGGTTGTTTCTTAAAGTCCCAAAAAAGAAGATGAGAACCAAAGTAAATACAAAACTACCAGTAGACTTACGATCATCAGAGCCCAGTCAACAGCAGAGAAAGCAGATACTGTTAATGAAGAAGATGCATTGAAATGGAGACCAAAATGTTGAGTAAGATTGAGATAACGAAGAATACGTTTTATAGTTTGCCAATGGGGAAGCGTGGATAATGCATGAACTGGTATACTTTGTTGACAACAAATGAGATATCTGGCCTAGTAAAGGCCAGATATTGAAGGTTGCCCATTACACTACGATAAAGCTGAGGATCCTCAGAAGAGGAACATTCGAGTGTAGTGAATTTAATAGTGGAAGACATAGGTGTCGTGACAGGCTTGGATGTGTGCATATTGGTGTGCAATAACATATCAGAGATGTATTTTGATTGCGATATAGACAGACCATTGGCATTCCAAGTGACCTCAATACCCAAAAAATAGTGTAAAACACCAAGATCTTTGATAGGGAAATAAGATCCAAGTACAGCAATGAAGTTAAAAATAAGCAAGTTATTTGAACCAGTAACAATAATATCATTGACATAGACTAAAACATAGAGACAATCAGACTTAGTATACAAGATATACAGTGACGAGTCAGATTTCGAACCATGAAAGCCAAGAGACATTATTCTGTTAGTGAGTTTAGAAAACCATGCTTGAGGGACTTGTTTCAAACCGTAGATAAATTTCTTCAGCTTACAGATGTGGAAAGGAAGATTAGGACTCATGAACCTGGGTGGCTGTTGCATGTAAACATCTTCTTCAAGGTCTCCATGTAAAAACGCATTCTGGATATTCAATTGATGCAACAACTATTTGAAAGCAGCTGCAAGGGAAAGGATAAGACGAATAGTGACGGGCTTGACTACATGACTGAAGGTTTCAGTGTAATCAAGCTCAGGTTGTTGATAGAAACCCTTGGCCACAAGGCGTGCCCTGCGACACTCAAGAGTGCCATTAGACCTTCGCTTGGTTTTTAAGATCCATTTAGAACCAATAATGTTAAAATTCGAAGAGGAAGGGACCAAAACCCAAGTTTGGTTTTGAAGCAGAGCTTGGAACTCAGCAACCATGGCTGCTCGCCACTCTGGATACTTAGAGGCCTTTGTATAAAATGAAGGTTCATCTGGAATAGAAACGGAGGAAGAAGAGGTGAGGGAAAGCAAAGGCCTGGGAGTTGGCCAGGGAACAGTGTCGTTGGATCGGATTAGAGGGTAGTGGATGTTTGATTTAGACCGTGTGACCATAGGATGTGAGGGGGTCGGATTAAAGGGTAGTGGAAAACTGTGAGTGGATGGTAAATCAGATGAAGTAGGCAACGAGATTGTTGAGGGAGGAGAGGAAAAACGACTTGTGAGAGACTCGGGTTAAGAGGATGAAGACGACTCCAAAAGGAGAGTTAACACGCAGAGGGGACTCAGGAATGATAGGGTTAGATATTGTGGAAGGTGAGACTGAAGTGGGTTAGGTTGGTGTGCTTAAGCGATTAGGAAGGAGTGGGCTTGATTGAGAGGAAGGAGTTAGGCTTATCATAGGAAAATATGAAGGGAAGGTCTGGCCAACAAAGATGAAGTGGATTTAGAGAGGAATTTGGTTTCAGCAAAAACGACGTCTCGAGAGACATAAGTACGGCCTATGGGTAAGTGTAGACAATAGTAGCCTTTATGAGCTTAGCTATAGCCCATAAATACACAAAGTTGAGATCGAAAATCAATTTTGTGGTGATTGAAGGGCTTTAAATTGGGCCAACAAGCTGTACCAAAAATGCGTAAAAATTTGAAGTCCAGGGTTTGTTAAAATAATATTTGAAATGGAGATGAATTATTAAGGATTGGTGTAGGCATGCAATTGATTAGGAAAACTACAAGTTGAAAAGCTTCCATCCAGTATTTATGAGGAACGAAAGCATGGGTTAAAAGGGAGTTTCAACAATGTGACGGTGACGTCTTTTGACACTACCATTTTGGACATGAGAAGATGGACAAGTGACCCGATGAGTAATGCGAAATGATTTAAGTAAAGGATGAAGTGGACGAAATTCTCCACCCTAATCCGTTTGCACAGGAACAACATTAGCAGAAAAAGTGTTACTAACATTGCGTAAAAAAGCCAAGAAAATAGAGAGACATTTGATTTGGATTGTAAAGGAAACATCTAGTCATATTTAAAAAAATCATCAACTATTGAAAAATAAAACCTACATGCTAGTGGAGAAGGGGGATGTGGTAGAGCATGAGACTGAGCTTGGGCACAAGCATGACAATGAGACAATCCCAATTTATTTAGAGCAGGAGGATTAAACCAGATAAGTGTAAGAGAGGTAATTCAACGTGAAGGATGCCTAAGTTGGGTGTGCCATAGTTGAGAAGTAGCCCTTTCTTCAATAAAGGCCTGTGGAGACACGTTAGTGATAGGTGTGGGAGCTTTCAAAGGGGTTGGTGTCACCGGTAGGACATAGAGACCATATTTAACGTGACCCTGAAGAAGTTCCACCCGAGTGCGTGAGTCCTTCACAAGAAAAAACGAAGAGTGAAATTCAAAATAGATTAGGTTAACGAAAAAAAAATTGGCGAACTGAAATTAGATTCTTAGTGATGGAAGGAACGTGAAGAATTTTATGGAGAAGATAATTGCCAGAGAGAGTAGTGAATTGATTGGAACCAATATTTTGTATTGGTAGAGTGGAGCCATCTCCAATGCTAACTTAATCAGTGCCTCAATATGGTGTAGAGTCCAATGTAAGATTTGAGAAATCTGAAGTAAAATGGTTCGTAGCCGCTGTATCGGAAAACCATGAATTTCAATGAGAATTTTCAGAGGGTAGAGCAGTGGAGTTGGCTGTAAAGGAGGTAGGGGGTTTGATATGTTTGATTGAAGTGATGATAGCAAGAGAGGGCAGTGTGCCTAGGTTTGTGACAAACTTGGCATAGAGGCCGTGTATCTGGTTGAGGAGAAAAAAAATTGGAGGCTGTCCCCCACGCCCACGACCATGTCTTCCACCCTGTGAGAAGGAGTTATAGCTTCTGTTGGAATGTAATGGTGCTCTCAGACTTGTTGCATAGGCTGCAAGATGAGTACCTAAAAGCAACGACTGGATTTGGTGAGTCAAACGTGATTCATGGTTAAGAAGATAACTATAAATATGATGAGAGGAAAGAGGATCTGGGGGTGTGGTAATAGCAGTGACCACAAACTCATAGTATGAGCCAAGGCCAGGCAACAAATAGATGGAGAATTGAGAAGGAGATAGAGGATGGTCAGCAGGTCCAAGAGATGCAGCGAGAGAAGTTGCTTTATGATAGTATTCTTAAATGGGTTTAGAACCCTTCTTAAAGGTGGCAGGTTGAAACTGAGTTTGTATCACATGTGCAGAGGACTGTGCAGCATAGAGACTTTGTAATGTATCGGTCAAGGACATGAGAGAGGAATGTATCGGTCAAAGAGGAATTAAGAGCAGAGATGATAAGTTGATCTTGTAAGAGCCAACGGGTATATTCGGGATTGGGTTGATCATTCAAAGTGGGTAAAATATTTCTCTCTTTTAACGAAAATATTTCTCTTTTAAAATTTGATGGGATAAAATTTTGATAAGATTTTTTTTTTTTTTTTTTTTTTTTTAAAGTTTTGTTAAAGTTAATTTGATTTTACAATTTTTTAGACCGAAACATAGGCAAAGATCCGAGTAGAAAATTCATTTTGAATTGAAGTTAAAAATATATATATATAATTTTAAAAGATAAATTGATAAACTTTTGAATTTCTTTCTCAAGTTTTAACTATTGATAATTGATTGTAGGCCTGTACATATATGATAGGTTTTCATGAAAACGAAGAGGGAGGAACACAAATATAAATATATATATATATATATATATTTATATATATATATTTATATATATATATATAGAAGCCTAACCCAACCCATTTCTGAAACCAACCGATCAAAGACAAATACAATATTGGACAGAGCTCATGAGGTTCGGCCCACCCAAGTCTTCACAGGATCATATGATGAATTATCTTCACAAAACTTGTTTTTATTATATATTATTGTTGGAAAGATGAGGAGTTCTTCACTTGATTTCAGATTAATGGGAGATTAAATTACAAATTCACAAGACTTGGAAAGATTTTAATTAGTTTTAGCAATTGATTATAGAATATTATATATATTATTGATCATATATATAATTTGGCAGAAACTTTAATGGACGATCTTAAAGAACTCTACATGCATACATGAGTTGGGTATATTTTTGTGATCATATAGCACAAGAAATTTTGAGTTCGAATACTATCTATCACTTTGTACTCCAACCTTTTCTCGATCCCTAAGCTTTTGCCGTCTCATATGTTTTTCATAGTTCTTGGTCACTAAACTAACTAGGTAATTTCAATGCTATCCTCCACGAACGTAACGTAATGGTTCGAGGAAAGCTGGTCATATTTAGGCTTATACTCCCAAATTACTAATCAATGTAACAATTGGAGCCCTTGAAATCATTATAAAGAGTTTGAATTTCTGAATTTCTCCTGGCCTCTCAAGCAATGTGCCAATTCCATTCACCACGGCCTTCCTATACATAATTCGGAATGTTACATGTAAATCAAAGCATAGCTTAAATTAGTGAGAAGAAGTAAATCTAACCAATTAATTTATGATAGAACACTTCTCATACATGGAGTAGACTTTTCCTTCACGAATGAACTCAAGGTATGGATCATGTCCTCTAGACGGAGAGTCTGACCCACTTGTTAGAAGGAATGTTGAAATATTAATTAAATGATTAAATATATATAATATTTTAATTTGATTAGTTTGCAATTTTGGGAAAATCGAAGAAATTCTGACTCAATCCATTTCTTTCTTAGGATCAACATGAATAGGATTCTTGGGTCGTCGTAGACTAGAGGAACTTATATATTGGCCCATTTACTTTTTATTTTTCAAGTTTGTGTTAAATAATTTTGATCACTAGTCATGCATCTAGGTAATTCACTGAAATATTGTAACCTCTTCCTCTCGTACTTTTTATTGCAATTTATCGAAACTTAATTTATTTTGCCTTGAGAAAGAAGGTGCGTTTTGCCCTGATCTGAGTTCCCTCCTTCATGTACACAATTCTAGATGTTCATATATATTCTTAACGAAAGTACTTTTGGCTGCATGGTTACCGCGTACTGCTCATAAGTAGTACTGGTACTGTAATTGCAAATCACTATTTATTTTAAAAGTTTGAACTTTTTGAATAAGTGATGATTTTTCATGATATCAAAACAAAGATACTGAATTCGAATCCTGCCTGATTTACATGACTCTACTCAATTTAATTAAATATTTTGTAAACAAGCGGTGATTTTATAACAATAACGCGTCCCTCTAGCATTCATGGCCAAGATCTCTAATATTGGCCTTAAACAATATTCAGCATAATTTGGCCCAAATCTTTGTACAAACACCACTCGAAATAAACCAAAAATAGAGATCAGGTCATTCATTTTGTTTTTGAAACGTAACCACAGATCAGATATTTGCTGTTTTGGCAGCTTCTATAAATATATATATTTATATATAAATATATATAAGAATAATCTGCCAATAGGCAGGCTTTTCGTATTACAAATTACCATGACTAGCTCATTGACTGATCAAAGGATGCTTTTTAAGGCACCCAAATCAGTGTCTTGGTGCTTATTGGTACGTAGCAGCGTTTTTGAACATCTGACTATATATTGTTTGACTGATCAGCTGGCCATTGCCAATTGGTGTAGGAAATTCCAATTCTCATCATTATCAAGCTGCTGAATGGCCGATACATATATGCAATAATATCCACATTAATGCTCTATACATCTTGGATTTTGACCTTTCCAAAACCCCCACCACAAAAAGGAATGAAATGGAAGCAACATTTATGTATATATAACTATCTTAGCCATCCAAGTCCTTGGTTTTCATGGCTTCTTGGACTTCTTTTTCCAACTTTCTCTCTCGCACGCTCATTATTAGTTGGTTGTTCAATTAAATATTGCAAAAACACTTAAAAAGAAGATCACCCAACTAAGCCCAGAAAGTCAAAACAGCAAAAGCAAAATGGAAATGGGAGTCAAAGACTTTTATATTATCTAAATATATATGTTATACAAAAATTGTCAAATCCAGCCACTCAAGTTTGGAGCTGGCTGGCTAGCTAGGGCCTGTCGACATCTTTTATTAATTTGCTCCTTTCAATTCACTTCAAAGCAAAGATGCTTGCATTTAGCATGATTAAAACTATATATAAATATATATATATATATGTTCTCCGACACTTTTTTTAGTCATATCCTCCACGTGTTCTGCACCCATAAATTGCTTGGTGTTGTCGTCTCTCATCCTTTAAATGTAAAAAATTACATCTTCATCTCAGCTTTTTGCTAATGTAGTGGCAAGAGTACGTGGCTCATCCTCCTTCATTGACTTGTCACACGTGTTATCCTATATATATATATATATATTAATCATGGGGTTAGTGAGTGAGTGAGTGAAAGAGAGAGAGATCAAATACAAAGTAGTACTGGCCCAGCGACATGAGTTTTTGTGAGTTGTTGAGACATTCAAACAGTGATGGAGAGAGATTTCTAATCTAAAGAAACTGAAACAAAAACAATATATCTTCTGGCATCCATCGACCTCCATGGTGATCTCAAAGAACAAAACTCCCTGCCCTACAAATAACAATTTTGTTTCCCTCTAAGTGGTACCAATGCAATGCCCCCACAATTCTAAGGACAACACTAGCTAATAAGGGCACCCTCGAATTAGATAATATTGGTGCAATATTAGTACTGGATGTGGCAGTAGCAGTACTGATGAAAAGAAAGAAAAGAAAGAAGAAATGGTCCCACATTATTGCATTTATATATACATATCCATGCATGCAGATGCAAGCAGATGAACTATTAGCTAGCTAGGGAAGGGCCCGGGACCCCTAAGGAAAGCCATTACGGCACTGCTGTCGTACGTTGTGAACTTGTGTGCGTGACCATGCTCAATGCCCACAAGATTGGCATCTTTGAATTTGTACTACATCATGATCATCCACATTTGAATGACAGTCCTTTCGGTCAGCACGGCAGAGCTAGCTTAGATAGCTAGCCTTTGTCACGCACCCATCGCATCTTTTTTGTTGTTTCTACTTTACAACTAGGACTCTAGAAGCGCAAAATCATGGTCGGCTCTCTTTCTGATTGTGATCGAAATTACTGAACGTTTCTGTCATTAAATTTACACATGTTTTCTTAACAAATGATTGATCGAGCTGGTATTAAATGGATATATATATGTTATGTAAGTAGTATATATACTGCAATCAATATTCGTGAGAATAAGGATATGTGCATGTATCTCGATCCAGCTTGGAAATGGCTGCGGGCTATGATCTATACTCTCTCCAGTGGAAAAGATTGACCAGAATTCTGGACCGAAAACCTAGATATTTTTTTTGCCAGGTGAAGGCATATATGCATGGGGTACTCACTTTTTAGTGGAAGAAAAGGCCCGGGGGGCCCTGCAACCAATACCTCACTAATATTTTCAGCAATTTAGCCTTAAAAAAAAGTTTAAAAAAAGACATAAATAATGACTTTCGGCAAGTGGTAGAATAACATGCATGTATGATAATTAACAAAATACTTAAAAAAATTTATGTGCTGGGGCTGGGGGAGTTGTTGACATGCACAAAGGCTTTTGCTTTGCCTAGAGAAGAAAGTCCTCGACACTTGTTATGGTACAAAGCTTTAGTGGCCACTGCCCACAGCCCCTCCATCACTCACTCACAATAATAAGGAGATAAGGGCCACAGGCAACCCACTGCCACAGTGCCACTGCTCTCTTTCACAGAAATGGGAAGAGTTTCATGTACGTGGTTTTTGAAGTGACACTTGTGAAGAAAGCAGAACATATGCATTTGCCAGATTTAGACCTGCCTCTGCCTGAAATTTCAAGCAATTTCATTAAAGAAATCACATTCATGAAACATGCTAAGGAATTCTTTTCATGAAACTTTTAGCATAATCCTTTTGTTAATGTATAAAGTGTCCCTTTTGTTGAATTCTTTTGTTGTATATTAAGTAAAACCAGTACCTTTCTCCCACTAACTCCACCAATGGGGCGGTTTACATTGTTAATTTTGTCTGTTCTATATATTTTTCTGTTCCATGGAAACGATGCCATCTGTGAACTACTAAATTGAGAAAGTGGGCTTGAGATGCGTGACACGTGTCACCTTTTCATCGGACACTTGGTGAATAAGAGATTAGAAATATTTGTCATTGACATGTGCATGGGCTGAATTTATTCGATTCCAAGGTTTTTTTTTTTTTTTCTTTAAATGAGGTTTAAATGAGGTGCATGCCGGACATTGATGGTTCCGACTTTTATATTATTATATGTATGTCCCATGATAGGAGCCAATTGCGAGTAGATTCCCCCCTTTCCATTTATCTTTTCTTTTTAATTCTTTTCGGGTTTATCATAAAGCCAAAGTACTGTTTGTTTATTATGCAATAGTTCATAGGGAATGCATGAATGCTCTGAAGGGAAAGTACTAGAAATATATATTTATTGAATGAATTGTGGGTTTCATTTTTTTCTATTAATCGTTAATAAATATATATTAGAGAGATGCATGCACACAGAAAATATATATGCAGGTTGTAGATGTTGTTGTAGCCTGATCTTTTTTCCCTTTTGATCTCTTTTCTGTGAGTGTAGTCAAATCAGCCATTAGCTAGTCACCCACAGACTTCTATATGTGTATATAATATATATTTATATATATATTTAGTTAACTGAGAAAATATCATATTGAATGTAAAGGAGCGGATGCATGCAAACATTAATAATATTGGACTCGAAACCATATATATTATATATATGTAAAGTCATGCAGCCGGATTCCGAGAAAGTTAGGTTGTAAAACACAAAATATATACTTATGATTACCAGCTCTCACTAGACTCTCTCTGTAGTTAGGTTTTAAAACACAAGTTTCCTTAAATTGTAGTGTGTAATAACTGATCAATGTGATCATCATCATTCTTTCTTCTTCATAGTACTAAAAATGTAAGATCAATCAACATGATATAATACATTACCTTCTCAACATTATATATATGTGTGTGTGTATGATCACTTATATATAATATTAATCGAAGATGATCAAAATATATATTGCATGCAGTGAATTTTTTTTGTAATTTGATTGATAGTAGAAGATGATGATGATCATATGGGCCGGTGAAGTCAATATTAATTGCATGGTCAATCGATCATATATATATATATAGATTAGACATTAGTACTACTCATTTTACAGAACTAGTTCGAAGCTAATAAGTACTCGATCAGCATGCATGGAAGATCAAATTTCATGCATATGATCGTATTACCATATATATATATAGGAAGATCAAATGTACGTAGTTTCATGATCCAGTACACAATTGCCTAATTATGATTATTATACAGAAACAAAGTGTTACAGCAGATATTTAATTATATAATATCCAAGAAAGTGTTAAATGATTAATTAATGCGATATATATGTAAGTTCAATAGTACGTACCGGAAAACCTTAAAAATTAAAGAGTGATTTTGTAGTTGGGAAAATGTTAATATTTAATAATTTTCGCAAAAACTATGCAGAGGCCGTGATCATGATCAGTAGCGGAACCAGGAATCTGTTTTAGGGGGGGCAAGCAAAGCTAAAATTATAATAAATATTTTTTGTTATATCTTTGTATAATTTTTTCTGCGGTATATAGAACAATCTAATAGTAAGATCTAAAATAAAAATAAAATACATTTAATAGAACTTATGTATTAAAAAATTATATGATATGTCAAGAACAATATATCATTGAAATAATATAAAGACACTCAAAAAATCAAAATAATTCTGTAGAGGGGGCAAAAATAATTTTTTAGAGGGGGCCAACACCAAATAAGATTAATATAATCTTATTAAATTATAAAAAAAATAATATCTATATACATATATATTTTTTTTTTCAAAATTTTAGGGGGGGCGGTGGCCCCCCCTGCCCCTATGATGGTCCGCCACTGATCATGATATTGAGAATTATAAGGTGCATATATATATATATATATACACGATTATACCCTTTCACGATGCAGAAGGCCGTAATATATATTATAGTATATTATAGGGGTCCTCAATAATTATAATTCCAAGTTTCAAGTTATAGGCCAGTCGTCCGTATTAACCTTCTGAAAGAGCAGAAGCTTTTTTTTTTTTTTTTTTT
>QEOT01004900.1:2349-35746 GCA_003123785.1 Pterocarya stenoptera
GAGTTCAATTTGATTACCATCATCCTGGGAAGGAATGGTTTTATAAAAGTTGCAGAGCCAAAGTGGTATACAAGAATGAAAGGAGAGCAAATAAAAAAAAGAAAAATGGATGAAGTAAGTAAGTCGCCCCTGTTCCTTTGATTTTCAGGTAATATTTCAATTTCCCTTTCTTTTTTGAAACCAAAATAAAAAAATGCTGGTGTTGACATTATTGCTCTGTCTAGAATACACTTTTTTTTTTTAAGAGTCAAGGTCACCTATCCAATAGTGACCTTTACCTACTTTTATTAAAGAAATCCCTCACTTATGGCAGAGGAAAACCATAACAAAAATTATTGCTAACCAAACCAACCAAAAACCATAGAAAAGAAACTACAAAAAACAAATACAATTACTCTCAACATCTAAAAATGCGACTATGAACGCCCTTTCATCGTAGGCAGACCCAATTTATCCAATCTAATTATCCCCCGCAGTACCCTAGGTAAAGGCTCTCCCCTACCATAAAAAACCACCTGTCCGGCTTCACCTCTTCGCGCAAGGAAATCCGCTGCTTGATTTCCCTCTCTAAATTGATGCACAACCTGATAAGATAACTCTTCCAGCTCATGAAGTAACTCGTCCCAGTAGTCCCATAAATACCATAGTGTACAACAACAGGCACTAAGCCAGTCCACTATCACCTTCGAGTCGCACTCTAACACAATCCGATACCCACCCAATTGTTTACACAGTTTAACACCATGTAACAGAGCACGCATCTCAGCCTCCGTATTTGTTCCAGTCCCAAAGTGTGTCGAGAACACAGCAATAACCATTCCACTATGATCGCGCACCACTCCACCACCACCACAAGTGCCTGGATTACCCATGCAGCTCCCATCCACGTTTAACTTCCACCACCCTGAAGTTGGTTTTTGCCAAGTTACAAGCTGAACTCGCTGAGCAGATCTATGCCGAACTTGTAACACCCCGGTTTTTACGTGCTTTTTATTGAAGAGGTTTTTAATTTAATATTTGTTTTTGAGCCGTTTAATTTAATTTAAACGTGTTTACGCGAGATTAGTTTAATGTGCTTTTATGATTTTAATTAGTGTTCTACAATTTAATTGCCTTTTATTTTAAAGTATATTTATTACTGGAGTTTAATATTTTATTTTAATTAGTTTTGAGTTTGTTTTGATTTATTTAATATGCTGTTTTAAAAATAGTGTTTTTGAGGATCAGTTGTGACTTGAAAGTGGTGAGGATTGGACCTCATTTCTTTTCCCCATCTTTTCTTTCCTCTTTCCTTTTTCTCTTCTTTTTCTTTTCTTTCTTTTTTCTTCTTTCTTTTTCCTCCTGCTTTCCCCCGTGTGCCTGACCCCCTCTCTCTCTCTCTTCTCTCTCACGTCAGATCGGACTCACCGCCACTGCTTCTCCTCCGGCCCGCCGGCACCATCGGCTCCCCCGTGCGCCGGCGACCTTACCCACCCAATATCCGGCTGACCAACGCATTGTGAATTGGTTATCTGGTTGTGCTGATAACTGTTTGGTTGTTGATTTCATGGCATTGTGCACGCATGCGTGGGTGTGTGTGTGTTTTGAGGAAACTGTATTTAAGGCTTTTCAGGTGCGTGTGTATCACCCCCAAGCCGAGATGGGATATTATCTCGGTGGAGCTCCTCTGGACACTCGGGAGCAGAATATACCGAGTGTCATCCCCTGGGACTTTTGCCCGGGACTTGGACGGGATGGTAGCGCTCTCGATCTGACTCCGTGACTCCTCGGGCTGGTGGGGGTCAGAGGATGCCTGGCTATGTACGCGGTGGGCGTGGAACTGGGCATCACTCATGTATCACTTGAACGGTCGTTACCCGTGGGGTGAAGATGGGAAGCCAGAGTATGTGGATGGTCCCTAGGGGAGGCCATGGTGCGTACGGTTAAAATTGGAATTAATGGAATTATTCCTGGAATTGATTTTATGCCAAATGGTATTTTTTGGCGTGTGTGTGAAAAATTGTGATATTTGAGAAATGATGTTTTTCTCGAGTTTTACGCTTGGGTCATCAAGTGCATGCATAGCGTTAGTGGTTTTAATATATTTATTGTCTTTGAGCTTTTTGGGTTTTACTTACCTGCAGTTCCATTTTTGTGGGACTGTAGATTTTGATGCAGGTTTTGAGGAGGCTGAGCCCGAGGATGCGGCTCTACCTGAGGAGAAGGGACGTTGGCTATATTTTTTGTTTTGAAGATTATTGCTGTTTATGCTTATTGTATTTTATTTAATTTGATGTTGATTTGTAAAAAAAAAAATTGTATTATGTTGACATGTGGATTTTCAGTACTTTGGTATTGTATTAAACTCTGGTACTTAGTTATTTGACTTAACCTTTCCGCTGCGTATTTTATTGTACACGTGTTGCATTACACACACTCAGCACATGTCGATGGGGTGCGTGACCGTGTTGTCATCATCCCGGGTGTCTCGATTTCCGTGTGTGTCCGTACATGGAAGTTGGGGGCACCACAGAACTGGGACTTCCAACTCCCGTAAACTTAATGCATCCTTGGGTCAAGAACACTGATATCATTAACAATTGCTCCCAGCAAAGACCGGATAGATCTCCAAACGCCCACCACATTGTCATGAACTCCTTCCATCCGAGCTCTACATCGCCTTCTCCATAAACACCAAGTCAAGATACTTGGAAGTAGCCCAGTAATTCTTCCGTTCTGCGAAGACTTTTTAGCACATGAAAACCATATTAACACTCGACTCCACCATGTTCCCGTCTGCATGCATGGGACACCCATAGCTAACGCAACCATCCTCCACACCTGCTGTGCCAATTCACTTGTGGCCAAAACGTGATCCATAGTCTCCACTGTTGGCACCCGACAGCAGTCACACTTCGACGGTAACTGAACCCCACGATTATGAACTCGATCATCCACTGCAAGGCATTTAAACCTCGCCCTCCACATGCATACCGAGAACTTCCCAGGAAAATGTTTATTCCACAACCAATCCATCCAAGGATACTGCTCTCCTTTGACTCGGATAATCTCCCATGCACTAGCTGAAGAAAACTGACCATTCGGACTTGGCCTCCAAATTAGCACATCCTCCCCAGTTTTACCTGCACATACTTTCCTTACCACCTCAGTAGCCAAATCTTCCCCCACCAATTGCACAAGCAAATCAAAGTCCCATTGGTTGTCAACCCAGACATCAGAAACCTTCAACATGGGTTGCCCGACTACAGGCACCAGATCACACATCGGCCCCTCTCTGACCCACCTATCAAACCTGAACGATGCCTGTCCCTCATTCACCTTCACTTTCGAGAAAGCACACACCTCTGGCATAACCAAGACTATTGACCTCCATAATCGAGAACTTGCATGCGTAGAGACCAGCCGAGATAAATGCCTCCCCTTTCCATACTTATATAACATGAACCGAGACCACAAAGATTGGGAAGATAATAAAGACCATGCTAGTTTCATATGCATGGCTCTCTGTACTTCCAAAAAATTCCTCAATCCCAAACCCCCTTCACTTGTAGGTTTGCTAATCCGATCCCAAGAACACCATTTTGTCTTTGCCTTTCCCCATGTTTGCCCCAGAAAAAAGTCAATAATACACATACATTATATCCAGTTTACAATCTTTTCACTGTGTACATTTAATTTTGTTTTTGGATGATATATGATTTACTTACAACCATTTCATAGTCGACTCCATGGTGCTTGTTTGAAGCATCACCAAAATAGCTTGCATCTCTATGTCATTTTTGAGATATTGCCCTGTTTTAGGCCCCAATAATAAAAACATAGCTTCATTTGGTATTCTTTTTTGCACTTCAAACTTGGTATTCTTCAAAGCCATATAATGGAAAAGCATTAAGAGAGAGTGAAAAAACCCAAGTAAGTAAGTTGCCTCTGTTCCTTTGATTTTCAAGTAATATTTTCAAGTTTAGGTCTTCCACTTGCCACTGAAATAAAGGTGGTCATTTATAATCTTCGTATTGCAGGGGCTTCCAAAGAAGGAGAAGGAGAAAAGATGTTCCACGCCCTGTGTCATGTCAACAGAAGAAATTGACATTTCATCAAATGAAGAACTACGCTTAATGCCGCCACCTCCATTGCCAGCACTAGAATATTTGAATCTCAACGATTGTGTCCTATCAAAGTCTGACTTCTTTACAGCATTTAATTTCTCATCCACTTTGGGAACGTTAGAACTGTCAAGGAGTGATATTGTTATTCTTCCTGCAAGCATCAAAAGATTTGTTGGATTGAGGTGCCTTATTTGTGTATGCCATTAATTTTTATGGGTTGTATTACTGAAAGTTATAATGGTATTCATTCAACAGGGACAACTTGAAGAGGCACTTTCAGGTGGAATTATATTTCCGGGGAATAGGATTCTAGACTAGTTTAGCAAAGATGGAAAGTTTCAAAGAAAGAGGCATTCTTTGACTTGGTTGGGATATCCGTTGAAAATTGAAATGGATGATCCGTACTCCAAAGTTTGTGTCTAATGTTCCACTCAACAAATTAGTCCCTTGTTCCTCCACGTATTGATCACTTCTAGCTATCAGCTATGACCTTTGCTTAAAGCAATATTGACTTATTGTTTGAGATGTCTCACACCATGTTGATAACAATTTATATTTTAGTATAATGACTTTATCACAATATATACTGTAGCAATGAAATCTGATATTTAAGACTTAATCTGACCTTTTTGGTTCTGGGACACTGTCAGCAAAAACAATTTTAACTTCCTCTATTTTAGAAGATTTAAAACTTGTTGATACAGAGTAGTTAAGGATCTTTGCCACTATGGGAATCGAATAGGCATTGTGGGGTTTTGTTAGTGGTATGCAGGCTGCAGCCAAATAATGTTGACTTGAAATGATCTTCATTTCGACTCGCACTGCTTTTAAAAATGGATGATTAATGATATCCCAATTCACCCATGTTGGTCACTGATGATGACCTTGGATTGCTGGTAGGATTTCCCATTAAAATGTGTTTGTTCTCTCTTTTTTCTTTCTTTTTTAGTTTCTTTCTAGATACCAAAATAAGAGAAAGAAATCGGCAGTGGCATTTTCCAAAATTAGCTTGCATCTCTGTCCTTTCTTTGACATTGCCCTGTTCTATGCCCCATGAACTTGGTGATGTTCAATATAAATATTCCTTCACATATTGACTTTTGTGACCTTTGCTTAAAGCAATATTGACTTGTTATTGGAGATAGAACTACACGCACTCTTCAATGAAATAAAATTCCCTTAATCTACGGAGGTTGCATGTGTATTTGCAGTATTGCTCATGTTGGATGAGAAAAAGCACAACCACATTGATGCAAAAAATATTATATTGCTCTAATGGTGGTTTACTTTCGAGTAAGGTTGTCATTTCTTGAATATCCAGTATCTCTCTCTAGAGTATATGAACTTGGAAACTGAGTTATAGATTTTTGGATTTACCTCATACGGACTTCTTTTATAGATTTTAATAATCTATCTTGTCTAGGATGCTTTGGTGAGACTTAATGATGTCATTATACAAGAGAAATCAGATGGGAAATCCAAAATAATATATCTCAGTTATTAAAGATTTTAATGATGTCATTAAAGAAGTGCCAAGGTGAGACTTAATTGTTACGGGATTTGATTTGTACTATTTTAGGGATGTTTTCCTTTATGTCTAGATTGTATATAGCAGATAATTAGGCTGTAAATAATGTTGGAAATACTTACCTTGTATAGCATTTAGGCGTTGGAAATCAGGCAATCACTATGTAACTCTCTTCTATATAATGAAAGCAAACCCTATGGAAAGGGCATTCAGACCAATTTGACATGGTACCAGAGCCCCTACTCTGATATTCATCTCTGTGGTTTTAATCACTCGTGTGTGACAGGAAGAAAATTTTTTTTTTCTTGCTCTTGGTGTGTCGGCACTTTCTGTGGTCACCAATTTCATGGGTTCCTTGTTTTATGGCTGTCGATGTATTGTTATGAGTAGAAGGGTGTCCAACTGGTTCCTCTGTGGCAGTCGATCTTCTCTGTGGTGGTGTTCGGCTTTTTCTGTGGTGGCTGAATGGTGTTCGACCCTTTCTGTGGTGCCCGTTGCTCTATTTCTGGGCAGTCATTCTCTTTCGGTGCTTACATTGTGGTGGCTGGGCTGCCGTGGGCACGTCGGCTCTCTCTGTGGTAGATGGGAGGTTCTGTGGTGGTTGCGAGGTGGTCAGCAATCTGGGCATTCTCTCCACGGGAACTTGGCATTCTTTGTTGCCGACGTGCTAGTTGAGCAGGTATCATTTCTAGGCCCTCTTGTTGTGTTCCTTGGGCCTAATTAACTTGTACCCGTGGGCTTCTATCATTTGCATTGCATATTTGGGCCTCTCTTTCACTTGAAGTTGGAACTGATTTGCTTTCGGCTTGCTGTTATTTTTTTTTTACTACTTGGGCTGATTTTGTTATACGTAACTTTCATCATGTCTACGGAAAGTAATATTATTCGTTTTACTAGAAAGAATTTTTCTACGTGGGAATTTCAATTTAAAATGTTCTTGAAAGGGAAAGAATTATCAAATCATATTGATAGTTCTGTTTGAGTTCCCACTGATGAAAAGGAATTTGCCCAATGGGAGGTCAAGGATGCTAAGGTGATCTCTTGGCTATTGGGAACGATTGAGCCCCATCTTGTTACCAATCTTCGGTGTTTCACTACGGCTCAAGCTATGTGGGCCTATCTGCAACGTATTTATCACCAAGATCACAGCGCTTGGAAATTCCAATTGGAGTTGGAAATTAGCAATTACACTTAAGGTAATTTGACCATTGAGCAATTTTATTCTGGTTTTATTAATATTTGGAGTGAGTATTCTGCTATTGTTCATGCTAAGGTTTCCACCGCGGCCCTCGCGGCTCTTCAAGTGGTTTATGCTGAGAGTCAACGCGATCAATTTTTTATGAAGCTTCGCCCTGAATTTGAGCCTGTTCGAGTCGGTTTATTGAACTGTAATCCGGTTCCTTCCTTGGATATCTGCTTGGGAGATTTATTGTGTGAGGAACAACGATTATCCGCTCAGATGGGTATGACCTCTGAGAAGGTCTTTTCTGAGGCTGTGAATGTAGCTTATGCAGCACAAGGGAGAGGGAAGAACAAGTTGCAGTGTTTCAGTTGCAAGGAGATTGGTCACATTGCTCGCAACTATCCGAAGAAAGTTTGTAACTACTACAAGAAAGAGGGCCATCTCATCAAAGATTGTTGCGTGCGGCCTCAGAATCACCAATCTCAAGCTTTTCAAGCTGCTGTTTAGTCCTCGTCTTCTTCTGCGCCCCCCACTGTAAGCTCTGATTCATCTGTTCTCACACCTGCCATGGTCCAACAGATGATTGTGTCTGCTTTTACGGCTTTAGGCCTACAAGGTACAGCTCCTACCTCCACTTCTTCTTGGATTGTTGATTCGGGTGCCTCTAATCATATGACTGGTAGTACGACGGGTCTCCATGGTGTTCGTAAGTATGGAGGCACGAAAACTATTCAGATTGTTGATAGTAGTACACTTCCTATTACTGCTGTTGGTACTTTGGGTTCTTCATTTCGAAATGTTTTGGTCTCTCCTGGATTATCTACCAATTTGATTTCTGTTGGAAAATTGGTGGATAATAACTGTGATGTTCATTTCTCTAGTGGTGGTTGTCTTGTGCAGAATCAGGTTTCGGGGACGGTGATCGCGAAGGAGCCTAAAGTGGGACGTCTATTTCCTTTACAGTTTTCTATTCCTATTGTTGTTTCTTTTGCTTGTACGGCTACTGCCAATAATAATGAAGTATAGCATAAGAAATTGGGTCATCCCAATTCTGTTGTCTTGACTCATCTTTTGAAACATGGTTTTTTGGGTAATAAAGAATCTTTTTCTTCTTCTCCTGTATCTTTTGATTGTGTTACTTGACGTCTTGGTAAAAGTAAAACATTACCTTTTCCTGCGCATGGTAGACGTGCTTCTACTTGCTTTGAGATTGTACATACTGATGTTTGGGGTGTCAGTCCTATTATTTCTCATGGGCAGTATCGTTATTTTGTGACGTTTATCGATGATTACAGTCGATTTACTTGGATCTATTTTCTCCTTTCTAAAGCTGACGTGTTCTCTGTTTTTCAAAAAATTGTTGCGCTTATCTAGACACAGTTCAGTACTTGTATCAAAATCTTACACTCCGACTTAGGGGGGAATACATGTCTCATTCCTTTCAGACTTATCTTCAGCAAAAAGGGATCATTTCTCAACGTTCTTGTCCTTATACCCCTCAACAAAATGGAGTCGCTGAGCGTACGAATCGTCATCTCTTAGATGTTGTTCGTACTTTGCTGATTGATTCGTCTGTACCTTCTAAGTTCTGGATAGAAGCTTTATCTACTGCTGTTTATTTGATCAATCGTTTGCCTACTGTCACTCTAAATTATGATTCTCCCTATCTTCGATTATTTGGCATATCTCCTGAGTATCAATCCTTTCATACTTTTGGGTGTTCATCTACCACCTATTGATCGTCACAAGCTTGCTGCCCAGTTTGTCACATGTGCTTTTATGGGATATAGCCCTACTCAAAAAGGATTTGTTTGTTATGATGCTCATGAAAACAAATTCTGGATCTCCCGGAATGTGATTTTCTTTGAAAATCAATATTTCTTTCAGTCTCAAGTTATTTCTGATCCTCCTATTACTCTTCTATCCGCTTTTGATGATGTACCTTCTTCTATTGAGCTATTTAAACCAGGTATGGTGTACCATAGACGTCCTCCTTCAGCGCCTCTTCCAGACACTGATCCGTCATCTGATTCTACGCTTCAGATACCTCGGCGCTCCACCCGGGTTACACATCCACCAGATAGGTATGATTTTTCTCATACCTCGCTTACTAGCACTCTTGATACTATTTATGTTCCTCACTCTTATACTCAGGCAGCCACCCAAGCATGTTGGCAGCAGGCCATGCAAGAAGAAATCTAAGCTCTTCAAGACAATCACACTTGGGATCTTGTGACTTGTCCCTCTGGTGTCAAACCTATTGGTTGTAAATGGGTATACTCAGTCAAGTTTCGGTCTGATGGCTCACTGGACCGATATAAGGCCCGTCTCGTGGCATTTGGGAACCGACAAGAGTATGGTATTGATTATAAAGAGACATTTGCACCTGTTGCTAAAATGACTACTGTACGGACTATCTTGGCACTTGCTGCGTCACAGGGGTGGTCTCTCCGACAGATGAATGTGAAGAATGCTTTTCTACATGGGGATTTGAACGAAGAAATTTATATGTCTCCACCTCCTGGCATGTTTACTACACCTTCCTCAGAGGTTTGTCGGCTACCCCGATCTTTGTATGGTATGAAACAAGCTCCGCGTGCATGGTTTGATAAATTTTGCTCTACTTTGCTTGCTTTTCACTTTACTCAGAGTCAGCTTGATTCCTCTCTGTTTCTTCACAAGACTTATGCAGGAATTGTATTACTTCTAGTATATGTTTGATATTGTGATTACTGGCTCTGATACTGAGTTACTTAAGCAATTACAACAACAACTTAAGGCCTTTTTTCACATGAAAGATCTTAGTCCCTTGCAGTACTTTCTTGGCCTTGAGGTCCAGATTACTCAGACTGGTACATTGTTACATCAGCACAAATACACAGAGGAAGTAATTTCATTAGCTGGTCTCCAATTGAGTAATTCTGTTCTTACTCCCTTGGAGGTAAATCTTAAGCTTCATCAGGAGGAAGGCGAGCTTCTATCAGATCCATCCTTGTATCGGCAACTGGCTGGCAGTTTGAACTACTTGACGATTACTCGTCCTGACATTTCTTTTGTTGTGAAGCAGGTCAGTCAATTTATGCAGGCCCCTCGACACCTTCACCTTGCCGTTGTCCGCCGCATTATCCGATATCTGAAGGGCACCTCTCCACGCGGGTTGTTCTTTCCTAAGGAATCTTCCTTACAGTTGGTAGGGTATAGTGACATTAACTTGGCCGGATGTGCAGATACTCGTCGCTCTGTTACTGGCTGGTGCATGTTTTTAGGAAATGCACTCATTTCTTGGAAGAGTAAGAAGCAAGACAGAGTTTCCAAGTCCTCCACAGAGTTTGAATATTGTGCTATGTCTTCCGCCTGCTCTAAGATCACATGGCTTCGTGGGTTATTGGGTGAACTTGGTTTTCCTCAGCTTCATTCCACTCCTCTTCATGCTGATAATACCAGTGCTATTCAGATCGCTGCTAATCCTGTCTTCTATGAGCGTACGAAACATATCGAAGTCGACTGTCATTCCATACGTGAATCCTTTGACAAACATGTGATTACACTTCCTCACATTTCTACCGAACATCAAACTGCAGACATCTTCACTAAAGCTCTTTCTCAGCACTAGCATCAATTCTTAGTTGACAAATTGATGCTTCTTGATCTACCAGTATCAATTTGAGGGGGGATGTTACGAGATTTGATTTGTACTATTTTAGGGATGTTTTTCTTTATGTCTAGATTGTATATAGCAGATAATTAGGTTGTAAATAACGTTGGAAATACTTACCTTGTATAACATTTAGGCTCTGGAAATCAGGCAATCACTATGTAACTCTCTTCTATATAATGAAAGCAAACCCTATGGAAAGGGCATTCAGACCAATTTGACATTAATGATGTCAATATACAAGAGAAATCAGTTTCTGGTCCATTCCTTTCGTTCAAGTTCTTACCTGGGTTCAATTTTCATTTAGATGGGAAAAGATATTGAAGTTTCTTGTAGCAGTGAGAGAACATACAAGCACATGTGCAGTAGTGGGAGGAAACAACTCTGTTAACTCCATTCAATACATCCAAATCAGAGTGAAGAATCACCAACTCTTCCAGTAATCACTGAAGCAGTCAACAAAAAACTGGATAAGATGATCATTGAAGGAGATTTTCTAGTGCTAACCACAGCATTTCAAAAACTCCCCCATAAACTTCATTTCTCATAGACCATATATGTTGATAGCAATCACTGTCATTTGCTAATTGCTGGAATTTCCACCGACCAAAACTCATGATTTCTCAGTTGGAGTTATTTTAGCTATAACTTATTCTGGGGGGTTCTAGCTGAGTATTCATATCAAGAGCATTTACATAATTTGAAGATGATCCCAGGCATTTGGAGAACGTACGTTAGACCTGATTTAGAACAACTATTTCAGGCAGTTTCAGTAGCTTTAGTACTTGTGCCAAGTTTGAATGTGACCTGCAATGCTAGTATATGTATGGTTTTGGTCTTGGTTTTGGTCTGAGTTTTGCAGGATTTGTGTAATCTGGCAAAGGCATTTAAATCTTAGATATCAAGCTAGTGGCTTGATTCTACAAGACCTCTTTTTCATTATTTTTGCAAATGATATGGTCACTTTGTATATGCAATTCTGGCTATTGAGCCTAAGTGGTAAATTCCTTTCAATTTTTTTTTCTTTTTTAACCGAATGTGACAACTATAACTTCAAAATTGGTATTCTTCTGACTTTGCGGTTATTGGGGCTATTTTAAGGAATGAAAAATGTGATGTCTTATTTGCTTTGAGTCGGGAAGGAATTTGTGCTGTTTGAAGTAGATGATATAGAGACTTTGGATGCTTTAAGGGATCTTCAAATGATCTTGACTTTAGATTTCTCAAGTTTGCTATTGGAAGGGGATTCATTGTCAGTTATTGAGGCTATTGGTTCTAAAGAACCTAATTTTTCAAGACAACGGAATCTGGTTTCTGAAATTCAAAGTCTCCTTTCTCGGTTTGCAGTGTATGATGTAATTCATGTTGGTAGACAAGGAAATGAAGCAGCTCATTTACTTGCAAGGCACGCTCGCATTGTGGATGATACTATTCAATGGTGGCATCAATGTCCAGATTTTATTCATTCTAGGGTCTTGCTTGATTCTAATTTGTAACTATCTGGTATTAACTTTATTATTGGTTCTATTAATATGAATGCCAATGGTTCATTTAAAAAAAAAAAAAAAAAAATTGGTATTCTTCAACATTTGCTAGCTTATCTTGTTAAACATTTATAATTTTTGTATTGCTGGGGCATCCTAAGCACCATCGATTTGGCATAATCTTTGTGGGAAACAGGATTCCAGATTCGATTCCGTCAGTTCAGATCATGAAATGAGTTCAGAACATGTCTGGCTGGGCTGCTTTGTTGGAGAATCTTTGAAGAGAGAGGGAGACAACCTACGTGTTAAACTTTTTTTGCACTTCAAAATCGGTGTTTTTCAAAGCTTTCAGAATCCATATGATACAAAAGCATGAAGATCAGAGAGTGAAAAATCATCCAAGTGTGCTGCATGAAGATAAATGTTTAGGTGGAATCTTCAATTTTTGTTTTCCGTGTTCGAATGAAATTAATGGGATGCTAGTGTGTTCGAATTGGATTAGAGGAATCTTCATATGTGTGGTTAATTAGTCATGTTCTTTGGAAAAAATAACCACACTGGTATTGGAAAGGAAAGAGATTCTTGGATTTCAACATCGAACACATAAGATTATGAGGATTCTTTTCTATTTTTGGAGAAATCAAACCAGGTATCGAATATAGGAATTGAGTACTCATAATATTTTTGTTCTTTTTTAATTAAATAAACTTGCACCGTATGGGAATTTTAGAGTTTGGATACTTCTTTATCAATTTCTGAACATGGGAATAGCATAGAATGATTTTCATGATCATCTTTTTCAACAAGCAGGTAAGCTGCATCAATCCACTCAAGCCCCAGGGATTAAATGCTCCCATTGTATTTACAATACCTCTTTTCCACGACTTGCTGTCTCATTGGATTTCCATGAGATTTCATACACAACCTGCTCATGACCAGTAAAGGCTCAAATCATGTATGCTAAATTGGAAAATTGGAATGGATATGATGTATGGGTGGGGTATTCCAATTTACAATCTTTTAAGCTAAAGGTTTTAGACAATTTTCGAGTTCAATTTGATCTCCATCGCTCTTCTGATGGGATACTACCGTTTTATAAAAGTTACAGAGCCCAAGTGGTATACAAGAATGAAAGGAGAGCAAATAAAAAAAGAAAAATGGATGAAGTAAGTAAGTCACCCCTTTTCCTTTGATTTTCAAGTAATATTTTCTTCCTCTCTACCTATTATAATTTTTTCCCTTTCTTTCTAGATTACCAAAAAAGAAAAAGGCCCTGGTGTTGACAGTATTGCTCTGTCTAGAATGCAAATGCAATCTTTTCTCTTTGTACATTTAATTTCATTTCTAGGATGAAGATTTTAGTTATAGCCATTTCATAGTTGATGCCATGGTGCTTCTTCGAAGCTTCACAATGTATTGGTAACAAAGTAAGTTGCATCTCTGTGCTGTTTTTGAGACATTGCCCTGTTTTAGGCCCCAATAAAAACATAGCTTCATTGGGCTTTCTTTTTTCAATTCAAACTTGGTATTCTTCAAAGCCATATAGTAGAAAAGCATGAAGAGAGAGTGAAAAATCATCCAGGTGTGCTGCGTGAAGATGTTTGTTTAGACGCATGCACATGAGGAGATTGTATTAGAGCAATGAATGTATGGAATGAATGAAGTTTGGACTGTACTTTTGCCTTTTGACTGGTAATATTCTTTTGGGCTTTTCCATGTTTGCAGCATTGTAGCCTTACCACCCACTATTGATGCTACAATGACACTGAGCTCTGTCCAGCATTCAGCATTTGATTGAGAAAAAGTTAGTGCAGGGCAACCCAACTATTGAATGGTTTTGGTTTTGGTTTTGCTCTGAGTTTTGCAGTATTTGTGTAATCTTGCAAAGGCAAGTATTACCCTTAAGATCTCTTTATCATTATTTATTTTTGCCAATGATATATATGGGCAATTTTATTATATTTTATTTTTGATGGTAAGTCAAGTAGCACCCATATTTACGGTTTTGAGCATTCCAAGTACGTGCATGCGTAAAACACAAATATTTGTTACTATTGATGCTATAATGACACTTAGCTCCAGCATGTGACTGAGAACAGGTTAGTGCAAGGTAACCTAACTATTTCGGGCAGCTTCAGTAGCTTTAGTACTTGTGCTAAGTTTGAATGTGACCCCTACAATGCTAGTATATGTATGGTTTTGGTCTGAGTTTTGCAGCATTTGTGTAATCTGGCAAAGGCATTTAAATCTTAGATATCAAGCTTGTTGCTTTACTCTGCAAGACCTCTTTTTCATTATTTTTGCTAATGATACTGTTAATTTGTATATGCAATTCTGGCTATTGAGTCTATGTGATAAATTCCTTTCATTTTTTTTTGTCTTTTTTAACCGAATGTGACAACTATAACTTCCAATGATTGTCATTTCTTAACAAATTTGAAGGAATTGATTGTCGAATGGTGTACAAGTTTAGTTGAGGTGCACCATTCCGTAGGTATTTCATAAATTGTAATGCACGCTTCTCTTGGGCTCCTAGTTAACTTTCTAACGAGTTAAGAGTGCTTAATTGGATGAGATATCCTTCACAATCATTGCCATACAATTTTCATCGAAAGAAACTCGTTGATTTCAAAATGAGGAATAGCCTCATCAAGAATTGCCATACAATCATTGCAACCCTTTCATTATTTCACCCACTTGTTTCTCTTGACCCCACTCATCCACAAGTACATCTTCAGTTAAAACGACATCCTTCTCCCTATGCACGTCACCAAGAATCTGCTTCAAACTGTTTAGCACAATTTCCTGTGAGTCCATGACTCCATCTCCCTTGTCAATCGGGGAGTTCATGCTCTCAAGCCCCTGTCCCTGCTCTTCATTGGTTCCTTCCTCAGCTAGTGTTTCACTTTCACCCTGGCCGCCCTGCACATGAGCACCCTGCTCCTCATTTGTTCCTTCCTTCTCTATCCACTACCCTTCTAGTAATTATAACAACCTTGCATTCTCCTCTCCATCCCAAACAAGTCTTTCCGGTGCTTCCACCATACCCGGTTCTGTTTCATTTTTTTCCTCCGTGCTGGTTTTACCTCCTGCAACATTTGTTCCCCTTCTAACTTCATGGAGCTCCATAACAACCTTTTGGTTACCTATACCGTCAACCTCTATTCTGCTCTTTCCTTTCCTACAAGTCCGATTGTTGTGGCCTTGCATTTTGCAGGACATGCAAAACGCTGGCAATGTCTCCAAGATCACCTCTTACTTAAAACCAAACCCCGACGTACCAATCCAAAAATGTTCTAAGTGCTGTCGAGAGGCATCCATTTCCTGGCAAACTCGTGCGCCATCCGTTCTTGTTGCACATCGAGTTGAGTTATCGGACCGAATAAAATTTCCCAGGGTGCCGTTAAGATCCGAAGGATGGAATCGTGATAGAAATTAGGAGGTAAACCTGGAAGCATTACCCAGACCGGTACTATCGGGGATTCCTCATCTTCGGTATAGCCCAAGGTCAAGTGGAAAACTCAGTAGGGAACACCATTAATCTCGCTAGCTTCACGAGAGAATGCCTTATTAAAGTCCTCCTCCGATGTGAGACGTACAAAGGCATTTCTATTCTTGCACATAGAGGAAACGACCACAGTTCCCCCTAGTCCCCATCTGTTATGGATAAACAACCTTATTGCATCCAGGTGGGCCTTTGCTTGAGGAACTTCAGCACGAGAGAGTACCTAAAGGGGCCGCCGATACTGCCATTTCTTCCTTAGAAAACATAAAAGAAACCTGCCCTTCAATAAGTTTGGGGGGCCTCATCGGCAGATTAACTTCTGGCAACGGCTGTGGGACTGCCAATACCAGGTCAACGAAAGTCCTGGCCTTTGTTGCCGGCATGGGACCGCCAGTCTGGGCGACCGGGGTGGCCATGACGGCACGAGGTCCCTCGAAAGAGGAGACCTAAAAACTCTCTTTTGTCTTTTGCTCTGTCTTTTCTCTCTCTTGAGGGAGGGAACAGTGGAGTAAAGAACAGAGCAGGGAAAGATGGACTAAGTGCAACTAGAAGTACTAAGCGGGTCATTACCCGTCCTTCAAAGCTTAACTTATGACAGGATCAATAATGTATTGGAATATCCGAGGCTTGGGCACGTCAAGGAGTAGGTTGAAGAAACTTATTAAAAAATTCAATCCTAAAGTAGTAGCCCTAGCAGAGACATTTGTGGATGAAAGTAAGATGAGAAACCTCAAGAAATTTTTATGGCTGGATAATGGGTGGTCGAACCAAGTACAGGCTGGAAAACTCTGGCTGCTATGGGATAAAAGTGTGAATGTAAGAGTGGTGAACATGAGTGACCAATTTATCTCTGTCAAAATGTTGGAGGGGAACACGGAGCTTTTAATAACATTCATATATGCTAAATGTAATTATGGGCTTCGTAGACAGTTATGGAAGGATTTAGAAGAGGAGGGGCAGATGGATTTACCTTGGATGATACTAGGAGACTTCAGCATTATCAGAACAAATGAAGAACGAAGGGGGGGAGTCTCTCAACCATTGATAGCGATGGAGGAGTTCAATAACTGGATAAATGGATACGGGCTACTTGAAATCAATTCACTAGGTAATAGGCTATCTTGGTGCAACGGACAAGAAGGGTTATCAAGGAGTTGGGCTCGGCTAGATAGAGGATTCATTAACACAAAACTCTTAGAACTGCTTCTGCAAATGTTGCTGACTTACTTGGGGCGTAACACTTCGGATCATTCGCCAATGATAGTCACTCGTGCACAAAATTTCCAAAGGTATGGGCCATCTCCATTTAGATTCCAACAAATGTGGGTGGAGCATATAGAATTTCTCCCTCTAATCAAAACGTGTTGGGAGGAGGAAGGGATCGGTAGAGGTTTGGAGAATCTAGCCTTCAAACTGAAACGTATGAAACAGGTACTCAGAACATGGAACAAAGAAAAACTTGGCTGAGTGGAAATCGTGATGCAAGAGTTAGAGCAGCGTATAGAAGCGTTAGAGGCTCACCTATAGGAGGAATATGATGAAGTAGTGGAACAGGATCTGTTAGTCACGAAAATTGAGCTGGAAACGTGGAAAAACAGAGAGGAATCTATGCTTGCGCAGAAGGCCAAAGTTAAATGGCTAAGAGAAGGAGATAGCAATACCCGGTTCTTTCACTCGGTCTTGAAGAGAAAGCAGCAGAGTCAAGTTAGTCAAATGCTTAAAGCTGATGGAGCTTCCTTTGAATCTCCTGAAGCGGTTCACGAGGGAGCAGTACAATATTTCCAGGAGTTGTTGTCCCAAAGAGACGAAGGGGGACTACCAGATTTGAGTCAGCTTATAGATAAAGTTATCACGGAGGAGGAAAATAACGAAATCACAAAGTGCCCATCAGTAGAAGAAATCCGGTCGGCTTTATTCAGTATTCCAGTAGAAAGTAGCCCGGGCACCGACGGATTCGGCTCGGGGTTTTATAGAAGTTGCTGGGAATTGATACAAGGGGACATGGTGGGTGCAGTAACAGAATTTTTTGCAGAAAAGAAACTCCCTCGATTTTACACGGCATCTTACGTGGCGTTGATTCCTAAAATACAGCAGCCTACCGGTTTTGATAAGTTTAGACCCATAAGCTTATGCTCCGTGATTTACAAAGTATGCTAAAAAATAATTGTAGCAAGGCTCACTCATCTACTGCCGAGAGTGATATCTCAGGAACAGGGGGCCTTCATCCCCAAGAGGAGTATTTTCGAAAACATCAGTTTGACTCAAGAAATGGTCCAATCTATCCACAAAAAAAAGAATGGAGGAAATGTATTGTTGAAAGTGGACATGTCTAAAGCATACGACCGCGTGAATTGGAACTTCTTGCTACATGTTTTGGCCTCCTTCGGGTTCTCGGAAGAGGTATGTAGGCTGATCAAAATTTGCATAACAACGCCGTGGTATTCCATACTCTTGAATGGAACTGTTAAGGGTTTTTTTAAAGGGGAACGAGGGCTTCGACAGGGGGATCCCCTCTCGCCATACTTATTTATTTTGATGGAGGAAGTGCTCACGAGGCTGTTGAAGAGAAAATATGAAGATCACTCTATTGGAGGCTTCACTCAAGCTAGAGGTACGCCACCCATCTCACACTTGTTATATGCAGATGACATAGTTATTTTTACAAATGGAGCAAAGAGATCTATTAAAGAATTGGCTAAAGTTCTGGGAGTGTATGAAAAATGGTCCGGCTAGCAAGTGAATAGGGAGAAGTCGATCATTGTTTTCTCCAAGCATATCACACCAGCTAGAAGAAGGGCAGTCCTGGGTCTTACGGGATTTGGAGAAGGTAACTGGCCGTTCAGATACCTAGGGGTGAATGATTGAGCTGCATAATTGCATATTTTATCTATTTAAAACCAATAATTTTTAATTGTTTTATTATTTTATCATTGGTTTTAGATGGATAAATTGATTAAGAGGCATAAATCCAAGTTGTGAATTAAATTGATTAAAAGCATAGTTTATGCTTGATTTTATAACTTGTGATTTATTTGGACAATAATTTCTCATGCACAACACACTTTTAATATTTTATTTTCATCTCTTGTTTAATTTAATTTATTTTAGTTTCTTTATCTTATTTTATTTTATTTTATTTGTCTAGTTCTAATTTTATTATTATTTATTTTTGCTTGTCTAATTTTTATTTTATTTTATTTTATTTTATTTTATTTTATTTTTCTTTTATTTTTTCTATTTTCTGCGCTGGCTAAACGACATGTCGTTTGGTCAGCAGACCAAAACGACATGTCGTTTTGCCCATGAGTTCGTTTCTGCCGTCTAAGCTAAACGACGTGCCGTTTTGTCTAAGACCAAAACGACATGTCGTTTTGCACTAACTTGGATTCCTACCGTTTGAACTAAACGACGCCGTTTTGTTTACAGACACAAACGACGTCGCTTCACGTTGTTTCCAACCTCCAGCAGCTGCGTCTTGGGCTACAGTGCAGCCGTGCACAGCAGCCTCGAGCGCCACCGTGGGCCGTCCTCCGCCCACCTGAAGCCACTAGCAACCTCAGACGACGCCGGTGATCACTCCTCCGCCCCATGCACGGCCGGTCCGACGCCACGGCAGTCTCACCAACTCCACCCATGCATTCGGACCGTAACCTCTCCTCGGCTTCCCAGCACCACCAAGCTTCTCCAGTTCACATCATCTCCACCATAAACACTGCCATGAACCACCTCGCCTTGTCCAAAAGCCTCACGGCCAGCAACTCCACGTTCATGTCATCTTCAACCTTCGGCATGCACGTACAGCGCTACGCACTCCTTCCTCCAACGCAGCTCCACCTCTCCTCGGCTTCCCAGCACCACTCATCCACTTCCAGATAGCACAGAAACCGAAATGGAAGAAGAAGAAGAAGAAGAAGAAGAAGTGCTGCCGATGCTGGGCGACGCGCACGGAAGAAGAAAAAAAGAGAAAGAAAGAAAAGAAAAAAAAAAGAAAGAAAGAAGAAGCTGCCGAAACGAACGTGGAAGAAAGAAAAAGAAAGAAAAACAAAAGGAAAGAAGGACNTTCTCCTTCGTCTGTAATCTCCACTTTTATTTTATTTTATTTTTATTTTAATTTATGCAATTTATTTTTATGCACTTTAATTTAATGTCCTTTATTTTTTTAGCACTTTTAATTCCTGTACTTTTATTTTAGATCAACAATAAAATTCATAATGTGAGTTTGATTAATTGATTGGTATTATTAGAAACTTTGATTATCTATATACTTCTCTTGATTCACTGTGATTTCCGAATACAGTGAATGCTTGAGGAATCCCTGTGGTAATCAATTGGACTTGTGAATGTCTCTACCATCAATTATTCAGACTTAACATTTGGTGATTAATTTTCTTGGGCTTAATTGTGAGTTTGATCAATTGTTTGGTGTTGCTATTAGAAACGTTGATTATCTATATACTTCTCTTGATTCATTGTGATTTCCGAATACAGTGAATGCTTGAGAAATCCCTGTGGTAATCAATTGGACTTATGAATGTCTCTACCATCAATTGGACAAACTTAATTTTATTTTTCAGTACTTTTAATTTTCGCACTTTTATTTTACTATCCTTTATTTTATTGTCTTTAATTTTCTGCACTTTAAATTTCTGCATTTAATTTCCTGCACTTTTATTTTCTGCAATTTATTTTATGCCATTTAATTTTCCAGCTCATTTAAATTTCAGTCTTTTAATTTTCAGCAATTTAAATTCACTGTCTTGCATTATAATTTCTTTAATTTTCACTGCATCTCAAACATGCAAATCAACCAAAAAAATGAATCTGGTTCACGACCAGTAAAAATCCTCTTTTCACTGCACTCTTTCATACATTGTACATATCATCACTTTTTATTTTTATTTTTCCATCGTAAATATTTCCCCCATTTTACACAAGTTTATTTTTAGCACTTTCCCTGTGGAGACGATCTAGGAATTCGTTCCTAATTACTACGCGACACGCTCCTATACTTGGGATAGCCTTTGTGCTGCTCATTTCCAAACGAGTCAAGTTTTTGGCGCCGTTGCCGGGGATGAGACAAATTTTTGAGTGAGTCAGTGAACATAGTACTCGGCAAGCTTAATAGTCGGCACCTGGAAGATTTAATACATAAGATACGGGAAAAAGTCAGTGGGTGGAAGATGAGACTACTCTCGGCAGGAGGTAAACTTATTCTCCTAAAGCATGTTCTATCAAGTCTGCCAATTTATCTTCTCTCGGTATTGCAGACACTTAAGTCGGTCCTCATAAACATTAACCGCATACTAAGCACCTTTTTCTGGGGTGAAAAGGATGGAACATAAAAAAAAAAGTGGTGTGCTTGGGCAAAAATCTGTAAGCCTGTTTCCGAAGGGGGCTTAGGAATCCGGAACTTAGAGGAAACACAAAAAGCCTTGCATATGAAGTTCGCCTGGAATATTCTCAGAGATGACTCTCTTTGGGCTCGCTTCTTCCGGGGAAAATATGTAAAGGAAAACCATCTCTCTCTTGTAGGAAACACGAAAGGCACCCGTTTTTGGAGAATGGTTATGAGGCAAGTGCCTTATGTTCTGGAGCAGTCAAGATGGAAAGTGCGGGGGGGAGGCATTAATTTCTGGATGGACCATTGGATGGGAGAGGGACCTTTGGCTGAGGCTCTAGTCATAACTGAATCTCCTGGGCTTAAAATAAGGGATTGTAGACTTGATGTTATATGGGATGTGCAGCATATAAAGAGGCTGGTGGGGGAGGAAAAAATGGAAGAGATACTTGAAGCCTTGGGTAATCCTCGGGAAGGGCATGACTTGCTAATATGGACCCCATCCAAAGATGGCATTTTTTCGGTCCGAAATGCTTGGGAGTGCCTGCGAGTAAAGTCCCCTAAAACTCCATGGTCGGCGTGGGTCTGGTATGAATTTCTTCCAAAAAAAATCTCGATCATGGTATGGAAAGCGTGGAATAACAGTCTCAGTGTGGATGACAGACTAAGGAGGATAGGGATTCCGGTGGTATCAAAATGTAACTACTGCTGTGTAGGTGGATACGAGGACATCAATCAAGTGCTCTATGTAGGTGAATTCGCTCAACGTATCTGGAGGAGATGTGCCCAGCATTTGGGTGTCCCTTTCCAGGAGGAGATATCATGGAAGGAAAATATGTTACTATGGTTTAGGCGTGCATCTCGGTCATCGCAAATGGGAGTAAGCTGGGGCGTACTTCCCTCCATTGTTACATGGAGACTCTGGCTGAGAAGATGCAGGGCACGTATTGGAGAAAAAAAGGAGTCAATGGAAGAAATGTGGCAGGCGGTCAAATTTTGGATGGCCAGGTTGATGAAGGAGTCCTCAAGGTTTTGGAAGCACGTTCGTGGGGATAAAAAAGTGCTGAAGGGCCTGAACATTCATATAATTCCTGTGAACATAAAACGTGCACAAGTGGTCAGGTGGCTAAAGCCTAGGTAGGGGAGATCTAAGCTCAACACAGACGGAAGCAGTAGCCCAGGTGCATTAGGTGCAGGAGGGATCCTTCGAGATGCTAACGGTAACTTAATCTTTGCATTTTCAGTAGACCTTGGTGCTGGTAGCAACAATGCGGCAGAACTAAGGGCCATATTATATGGACTAAAAATCTGTCAAGAACAGAGGCTTAATGGGGTGGAGGTTGAAACTGATTCTTTGTTGGTGGTAAAATGGATTTGTGGGGCTAGATGCGAAGTGTGGTACCTTGAAGACTTTTGGGATGAAGCCTTGAGTTTATTTAGGGAAGGGGGTCACTCGATACAACATGTCTTCCGAGAAGGAAACGCCTCAACTGACTACTTAGCAAAACTTGGCGCGCAAGGGATAACCAAAGTGTGGAATAACATTATGCAATTACCGAGAAAGCTTCGAGGCCTCATCCAAACGGATAAACTCAACGTTCCTTATCTCCGTATCCGTTAGAAATAGTGGTTCTTACTCTCGTCCTTGTATTTCTTTTGGAGTCCTTTTGTATGGGTCCTAAGTGGTCCAAGTTTGGGTCCTGTTTTGCATGGTTTCCCTCCACCTAAAGTGAGGTTTTATTGAATAAAAAATAAAATTAAAATAAAATTAAAATTAAAAAAAAGGAATTGTGTGTGGGATTGCAGGTACAACAATTTTTTCAAATATATTTGAAGTTAACTTTACGATCTCCAAATTTTGCTTTACAGAATTTCCAGAACTTGACCAGAATGGACTTCTTTGATTGTACAAACTTAGTTGAGGCTCATGCCTCTGTTGGGTCCCTTAATAAGCTTGATCATCTCTCATTTCTCCGTTGAAACTAAGCTCATCAGTTTGCCAAGAAGCCTCAAGTTTTCCTGAAATGGAATGTTTAAGGAAGCTTAGTTTAGCATACACCGATATAATCTTACAAATAGAGCCTCAGTTCGGTATATTATGTGACAACATATTATTAAAAAGAGGGAGAGATTTCACCGATAAGGTCAAATTGTTTTATATATATATATATACATTATTTATACTCTTAAATATTTTTAATTAACATCATTAAAAAACACTTCTTTAATCACAAAATAAAAGAAGAAAAAGAAAAATTCGATCAATAGCCACCATCTATTGCCAGCACTAGAATATTTGAAACCTTTCCGGAAGTATCAAAAAAATTTGAGTTCAATACAAGCACCTTACCATCGCTACATTGGATTGACTTGTCTGCATGCAAGAAAATGCTTGTGAATATCAGGAATCATGTCACAAATCCTTCATTGGTTGAGGTATCTCTCTCTCTCCTCTCTCCTCTCTCTCTAATACGTATTTGTGTATGCCATTAATGTTTATGGGTTGTATTACTGAAACTTATAACGATATTCATTCAACAGGGACAACTTGAGGAGGCACTTTCAGGTGGCATTATATTTCCAGGGAATAGGATTCTAGACTGGAATCTTTTAACCAAAAGGAGAACAGTTTGTGAGTTGAGTTTTATTGTGAATCAAAGACGGTGTTCTTTAAAAGTTGCGGGTTGCATCTGATAAACAAGGTCGAAGAAAATGCGGAAGTTCATCCAAGTGTGCTCCCTAATAATGCTGATGTCGAGATTGAAGATTCAGTGGCTGGTATTCAAGTTTCAAAGAGACTCCGTGATGGTGATGATTACAGCTTGGAATCCAATTGGTACCCACAACAGAAGAGTAAAATCCACTCATGATGCCGCTGATCATGGCAGTATAGAATGAAACTGATTTTGTCATAGAATTGCTTGTTGTTTTAAGAATGTCATCAAAGATGATGAATAACTTTAGCCCCCTCATTATCTATGTTGATAAGAATAACTAATAATTTTCGTATAACCCAACAATATTGACAAAGCTGCGGTCCAACCTACATCCTCTGTCAGCAACTGATATCAACAAACGGCCAGGTATCGAGTATAGGAATTGAACAGCGTAATATATTTTCTCTGATGGATGGATGGATTCAATATTACCGATTATCATGATCATCTTTTTCAACATGCATCTATGCTAAAACAGGAAAACAGAGTAAAGTCAATTGCTGTGGGACCAATTAATTGATCATTTTAAACTACTTCGAAAGTTTAAAGTTCTATCTTTGTGGGATACTCTTCTGTCTTTCTACAACAAAGTCATCATCTGAAAATAGAAAGAAAGAGGGCCGGAGAAGTTTTGACGCTGGAAAAAGGGAAAGAGAAAAGAAAAGAGAGAAAGCTGGAGGACAAGGGAAAACAGGGGAAAAGAGAAAATACGGTAAGATGCCAGACTTTCAAAAGCTTGGTAATTTACAAGAAAATATGAATTTTTTGCAACCAAAAGCTTGGTCCACAAAAGTCAAGTATGTTGCAGTGGAACCTATTCGAAAATGTAGATTTTTGTTATAATTATTTTAGAGTAAAAGGTGATGAAGAAATGCATTTGTAAGTGGGCGTATGATTGACCTGGTGGCTGGCTGGCTAGAGCATGCTTGTTGCCATGAAGTTGCCGACAAGTTTCTCTTCTTTCGATCTTTGATCCACTTCGGAGATACTATATTCAGACAAATCCATATTAATTGTGTCCTATGGACTACTACTTCAATTGTGTACGTTCCATATTAATTTTCTCCGTCCTTGATTCAGGCCACATAGATCATGTTTATTACGACCTACTCAGACATCTTTTTGGGTAAGCCAATAATTAATGTTTGTTTCAAGAACATAAAACCCGTACAGCTTCTTATCTCCTGTAAAAACAAATTGTAAATGATAGCCGATAGTTTAGACATGATCATGCTCTAAATTAAAGAATAGTAATATATATGAGAAAGTAAAATATAATTTATTTATTTTTTAAAAAAAAGCGACAATCATAATAAACCAGAGATTTTTATGGACCCCTACCATTAAATATTTCACCTTTTGTACAAGCTAGTGATTAAGATGGTAAGTTGAAGAAGTAACCATGTTTGATTTAAAAAAATATAGAAACTTTTTCTAACTATATATATATGTGTGCGTGTGAAATTGCTATTTATTCCAAAAGTTTAAGTTCAAGCGAAGATAAAAAATTTAATTATTTTTATTTATATGCTTAACACTAATTATCACATGTATGAGCCAGACTTTCCTTTAATAAATAGGAAAAATAGGTGAAATATTAATTAAATTAGAGAGAATGTAAAGAAGAAGATGGAAGAAATGAGGAAAGAGAGAAGACAAGATCAGAAAGAAATGAGGGGAGTGATGAGAAGAAGTGGGAAAATGGAGAAAAAAAGAATGAATGAAAGAAAAAGAAAAAGAGGAGAAACCTGGAAAAAAAAAATGACAAGAGAGGAAAGACATAAAGGAAAGCAATAGATGAGATTACTTTAGAAATAAGGATGCGATCTTAGTTTTAATTTAAAAGAAACGTTTGTTTCACACAGAGATGGCAAAAAAGTAAGTACATTTACTTACGTCAAACTGATTTGGGGAGGAACTAAGGACGGCAAGTTCAGTGTGAAAAGTGACTACCGAATGTTCAGGGAAACGGGCAAAGGGAAGGAGGAGGGAGAAAGTTCCAGCGCGAGACAGTAGAGTGAAGTATGGCAAGCAATATGGAAACTACAGATTCCAAGTAGAGTTAAGATCTTTGCTTGGCGAGCTTGCCAGGAGAGTCTACTTACACAGACAAATTTGAAGCAAAGAACGGTGATAAATGATGATCTTTGCCAGTTCTGTCAATAGGAACCTGAAGAAGCCGCCCATGCTCTAATTTTGTGTCCTCACCTAGAAGGCTGCTGGAAAAAGCCCCCACTATCTTCCCTCGTGTATGTAACGGAAAGATACAGAAGCTTCAGGTATTTTATATACCAGATATGTAAAGGAAATAGGAAGGAAGAGCTAGATAAGATCGTTATGATGGCCTGGGGTTTCTGGTATCGACGGAATCAGATGGTACATGGGGGGAAGTTACTAATACCAGAACAAGCTATGGAACATGCCCTATCCGTGTTGAACTCATATCCGAAACGGAAGCTGTCATCAGCACGAGAGACCAAAAAGCCCGTGGGATGGGGAAAGCCACCCGTAGGGGTGATGAAGCTCAACATTGATGGGGCCATATTTCAAGATCAACAGAGGGCAGGAGTGGGTCTCATCCTCCGCAATGTAGATGGGGAAGTCATCTTAGCTGCGAGCAAGAAAGAGCATCCAGTAAATGATCCAGCCGAAGTCGAGCTCCTTGCCATGTTGAGAGTTCTGCAATTTGCTCTTCTGCTAGGTATTAATGAACTTATTCTAGAAAGTGACTCCCTCACGATGGTTCAGCAGCTGCAAATGGAAGAGGAATCCTGGGCTTTGTTTGGAAACTTAATAAGGGAAGTCAAGCTCCTTATGGACAGATATCGTGACTGCACTATTCAGCATGTAGGGCACGTAGGTAATGAAGCCGCCCATAATTTCGCTAGACATGCTCTGTTTGTAGATGACACTGCAATGTGGCGGAACTCTTGTCCAAACTTCATCCAACAGATTGTATGGGTGGATAAGCATGTGTAACTTTTTGGTGATTTGAATGAAATTACTTTTCTTATAAAAAAAAAAAAAAAAATTCTGAACTTTATTTTAATTTGTGTACTTCACACTTGTCAAAAAAAAAAAAAATTTGATTAACAAAATAGAATAAGGCCAGTTTTTGTAGAGATATTTCGAATGAGAATAATTAATTAAATATGAACCTGATGAACTAATGAATTGATTTGATTAAAATAATATTAATGATGAGCTCTTTAATACAAAATTTTGGAGGAGTCTTTTAATCCTAAAAAATTATATAAAAATAAATTTATAAATTAACGTAATTTGATATTATAATTTAGATTGTAAATTAATTTTAATATAAAGTATATCTAACATATCATACGAAATTATGTCAAATTATAATTTTTTTAAATTTTTATATAGCTATATATATCACTTATTTTTCTATGTAGTCCCACTATATATATATTTTTATATATATATATTTATATATATAATAGGTGAAACTGAAAAAGTCGTCTTTTAACTTTTTTTTTTGTTTTGAAGAAGCAAGGCACGCGACATTAATATTAATATACTTTCTTAATACAAATATTCATCATTTTCACATACTATACATACATCATATTTTTATTTTTTTTTACCAAATATTTGGAATATAGATAATGAGTATAAAAATTTAATTATTTTAAGAAGAATAAATCTAAAAAATATTTTAAAAAAACTTAAAAATAAAAAAATATACATATGGTATAATGTGTGAGAATAATAAGACTTGATAATGAGAATAATATACATTTAAAAAAATTTGAAATTAAATTATTTTTTTTTAAATTTAAAAATATCCCTAATGAGAATAATGACTTGATAATAAGGAAGTTGCCAACAACTTTCTTCTTTTATTTATTTATTTTTAGGAATTATTGCGTGACAATCATCATTATTGTATTTTCTTGTTTTTTTTGTAATCATGTCGACGATTTCAGGCACTCATTGTCGACCGCAAAAGGCATACTTTCACCTTGTAGTCGCTACTGATTGGCCTTAATTTCATACACTGTAATTTCTTCCATGGCCTTGCGAGTAGATTTTCCCTCTTTCTCTACTTTTTTTTCTTTTAGTACCCCTAAATGGGCTTATGATGTGTTGAGTTTTAGAGGTAAAGATGTTCGACAATATTTTATTTCTCATCTATATGATGCTTTGTGTCGAAAGGGAATCAATACTTACATTGATGAACAGCTTGAAAGAGGGAAGGAAATTTCACCAGGACTTCTCAAAGCTATTTGTAACACTCCGGTTTTTACGTGCTTTTTATTGAAGGGTTTTTTTAATTTAATATTTGTTTTTGAGCCGTTTAATTTAATTTAAACGTGTTTACGCGAGATTAGTTTAATGTGCTTTTATGATTTTAATTAATGGTCTACGATTTAAATTGCCTTTTTTTTTAAGTATGTTTATTACTGGAGTTTAATGTTTTATTTTAATTAGTTTTGAGTTTGTTTTGATTTATTTAATTTGCTATTTTAAAAATAGTGTTTTTGAGGATCAGTTGTGACTCGAAAGTGGTGAGGATTAGACCTCATTTCTTTTCCCGATCTTTTCTTTTCCTCTTTCCTTTTTCTCTTCCTTTTCTTTTCTTTTTCTTCTTTTTCTTTCTCTCCTTCTCGTTCGGACAAGCCCAGCTCGACTCTCTCTCTCTCTTTTCTCTCACGTCCGATCGGTCTTCAGCCACCAGCGCCGCCTCCAGCCGCCCGTGGTCGACACTGCCGGCACCACTAGGTTCCCCAGCTGTCGTTAGTCGCGAGTAGCCGTGCGAAGCCTACGGCTTCTCCTCGCCGTTCCACCGCCGTCCGGCCACCATTAGCCACCATTTCTTCACCACTTGATCACCGGCACCTTGCCGTCCTAACCGAACCATTTTTTGCCCCGATCCGTCTCCGGAGCCACCCCTTCGAACACCCTCTCCGATTTGCACTTTGTGGCCTTAAACCACCGTTTCGGCCGCCACCCACGGCCAACCTTCGATACCATTAGCTTCACCGACCTCAATAGGCCCTACCCTATCAATTTCAAGTCTTTGTTTGACCCCGTGTAGATTTGGGTTTACAGTGTCTTCGGCCACAGTGTTTTTACACTGTGGAGTTGTTGATTTGGTGCTTCCAGTTCCTCTGTGATCCTCCTAAAATTATTATCAAGCGCTGTAAGTATTTCTCTAAAAGACTTTTAAGACTTTAATATATTTTTGCACTAACCTGTTTTATAAACTGTGAATTGGTTATCTGGTTGTACTGATAACTGTTGGTTGTTGGTATTTATTGCTTTCATGGCATTGTGCACGCATGCGTGAGTGTGTGTGTGTTTTGAGAAAATTGTATTTAAGGGTTTTCGGGTGCGTGTGTATCACCCTCAAGCCGAGATGGGATATTATCTCGGTGGAGCTCCTCTGGACACTCGGGAGCGGAATATATTGAGTGTCGTCCCCTAGGGCTTTTGCCCGGGACTTGGACGGGATGGTAGCGCTCTCGATCCGACTCCATGACTCCTCGGGCTGGCGGGGGTCTGTAACACCCCATTTAATTAACCCTTAATTAACCCTAAGTACTCTATATTAGGCTTTTAATTAATTATTTGCATTAAGGTTAATAGTGGAATTAGCATTAATCATGGTGCTTAGTGTTAATGAGCTAAGGATTAGAGAGGCTAGCCTATTAGTAATTTTTGTGAGGTTTTTTTAGACTTTAGAGCATTCATGGTCCAAGCCCAAGAAAACTTTGAACAAAGCCTTAAGGAATTCAAGACTAGTTATGGTCCAACTATAAGGAAGGCATAAGGCCTTTGGGCCAAACTTGGTATAGAATGGACCCATGGCCCAATTAGGCCAAGTCAAACCTTTTCAAGCCCATCTTAGATGATATTGAGGTTTCTTTTCAACCCAAAAAAAAAAAAAATCTGGAAATGGGGCCCCTCTAATTCTAGCCCAAGAAGCCCTTAAGCCTTGAACTCCTACACTTGGCTCTTTTAAAGCCCACAAGGCTCAAAGCCATGATTGGGTTTATTTCATCATTCAAGACCAAAGACCCAATACACCATACCATTGGTTTCCTTAAGCCCAAATCATACCCAAAGTACCCAAATTAAGTTTTGAAAATAGGCTAAGGTCATTAACCATTATACTTGAGGTTAGTGCACTTAAAGCCATGCTTTCAAGCTTAATCATGCTTAATCTTTTCTTAAACTTTTTTATTCAAATTTTCTTGAATTAATACTCCTTTAAATCATGATTAGACCATGTTAATATCCTAGATAAATCATCCCACATGTCATTAAGAAAAATGGCATAACAAGCCTAAACCATGCTTCAATCGGTTTTGTGCATTGCCCTTTGTAATGCTTGGACTGTTTTGCCCTTGGGCCCAACATTTTTGTGGTTTGTCCTCAAGGGTAATATGGTCCTTAAACACCTCATGAGACCCTCCCAAATTCAGTTTGAGCCTTGGACGAAATTGCTTGCACAAACCAATTCCTTGAACCAAACCGGGTGCACCTTGGTTTAGTTTGTGTTGTAACCGATTGAGTCAAGTTTGAACCAGCCTTCTGCCATGGTTTGCACCACCACCCCACGCCACCTCCTTCTCCACCCAATAACCAAGAAGTCTCATGACCATCATGAAGGATTTTGACTCATTTTTGCTGCCCAAAATCATCCAAAACCGAACTGATTTTCTGCCACCACAAAACCACCTCCATCCACCTGTTTTCAAGGGTTGTTTGATGGTTTTTCTGCCACCCAAATGATGCCCCACGACCAGACCTGCCTTCTAGGATCAATGTAGCAACTGTGGAGAGGAAATCATGGTGGTTTTAGGCCACTATTCCCCCTGCACAAGCTGACCTAAGCTCATGCAAGCAAATCTGGAAATTTTCCAGATTTGAGCACCTCCCACTTCACCCAATCACCAAGCACCCAAGCCAACGCCCCTCACCCCTTGGCCTCCTATAAATACTTCCCTCCCCTTCTCATTTCACTCACACCACAGCTCCAAGCATCCTCTTGAGCCTTGAGAGCATTTCCCCCTCTTAGAGATCAAAAGAGTGCAAACCAAGTGAGTTTTGGAGAGTTCTTGAGTGTTCTTGTGTAAGGCAGTCTAGAGTACTTGGAAGGCCACGAAATTTGTAAGTTTTCTTCCTTTTGATCTTAGCTAGCATTTCAAGCTTTGTTTCCAAGTGTTGGTACGAAATTTGGTTGAGTTTTGAGAAGGTTATGATGCTTAATGCAAAACCGGGTCAATTAAAGGAAGGTTTGAATGATTGAATGTTTTAAATAGAAATTTAGCTATGGCATGTACTAAGTATGATTTTATATGATCTATCATTATCCTAGCATGATTATGGAAGGTTAAATTTGTGGTTAGAAGCATGCCATGATAGGTTTTAAATCTATCTTATTTTGATCTTCAAGCATGAATCGGTTTTAAGCATATTGGTGATTAAGGATTTCTTAGCTTTGATTAAGTGTTGGGATGAACTTGATTACTCAAGGACTAGGCTTAATAATGTCTCTAAGGATGTTAATGATTATTAGTGATTAAAGAGAATCTCATATGCGCATTCATAGGGATCAATAGTTGAAAATACACATAGGCATCAACTAGGATGCATGCCACGGGTTGGGACTAATTGGACATGTTTCACTTTAAATTTTGAAAATCCAAGGGCATAGATAGTTTTAGAATGCCAAAAATATGAAGTCCATGAAATGTGGTTTAATTTGGAGTTCGTTTGCAATTAGTGAAAATTTAGGGCTTAAATGTCAATTTTTGAAAGTCTAGGGGTATTCTTGTAAATACCAAATTTTTGAAGCCCTTGATTTTGACCCTATCCATAAGAGTATTAACCCTAACTTAGTATACACATAATTTACGCAGTTACGGCGCTAATTTCAATTTTCCCAGAAGTTTGTAAGTTGGCCTCTAACTTACACCTTGATGGATTATTTATGAATTATTGATAAATGCTCATTCCATACTTCAATTATCATTTTTTTTTAGCATAAATTATCATGTTATATGATACATTGAGTGCATACTTACATGACATGTGACATTTTTATCATTTTTGCATATTATATTTATAAATGTCATTTTTTTACATGAAAGTTTCTACATATGCACATGTCATGAGAAACATTTTCCAAAACATAGCACGAAAATCATTTTGTCACGACCCCAAAGGCCAGGATGAGGAATTATCCTGGTGGAACTCCTCTGTCCACTCTGGAGTGTTTAATAATGGAGTGGTAACCCCTGGGTTGACGAAGAACAGTCAACAGGCTTCGAATGGGTTCTTTTTAAAGAACGCCGGAGTGAAGTCAACATGTTATGACACCTAACGTTGGTGGGTGTACACGTTATGAATTTTATGATGTTATGTTATATTTACCAATACATTGAGAACGAGTCTATAGACAACGTAGTTTCAACGTGAGTTGTACTACGGTCACCGGCAGGTACTCACAGTGCATATGGGGAACTGTGACGTTACTACACGGTATGTTATTAATTAAGATAATGATGTAAGTCTATGATGATGAAAGTTTATGATGAAATTTTTATGAAGAAGTTATGTTTTCTCAAAAATGATGACGAAATTACTTACTGAGTAAAAACCTGTGTCTCCTTTTTTTTAAAGATGTTGAGGAATCTGGATGGGAGACATGCATACTGATTTTCTACATCTCATGCATTGCATATTTATCATTTTTCATGATTGATTTATCTTTGTGCTAGTTAGTTGTTTAACTTACTGAGATTTTGAGTAAATCTCACCCTTTTTATGGAACCACTATCATTCCACTCGGAATGATAGAAGTTGTGTTAGGAATCGACCAGGAAGAGATGGATGGAGCACTGGATCCGCATGTTTGAGAAGGAGCCAAATTTTGTGAGGAACCTAGATCTAATGTTGATGTTTATATAGCCCAAGTCCTTCATGCTTTAGAACGCATGAAGAGAATAAGATGGCTTTGTATATAAGTCTATGCTACATTGGTATTTTGAACATGATGATTTTCTAATGAAGTTGTGATGTTTTTAGTTATTCTGGCATATCTTACATTTTAACCTTTTATTTCCGCTGCGATTATTGCATACTGCTAGTTGCATACTAGGATGCATTGCATATTAACTGTCATGAACGGGGGTATGTAACCTTGTGTTGCATGTCCCGACGCTCTAAGTCTCTGTTCCATCCCAAACTGGGATTGGGGGCATCACAGGGTCAGAGGATGTCTGGCTATGTACGCGGTGGGCGCGGAACTGGGCATCACTCATGTATCACTTGCATGGTCGTTACCCGTGGGGTGAAGATAGGAAGTCAGAGTATGTGGATGGTCCCTAGGGGAGGCCATGGTGCATACGGTTAAAATTGGAATTAATGTAATTATTCCTGGAATTGATTTTATGCCAAATGGTGTTTTTTGGCGTGTGTGGAAAATTGTAATATTTGAGAAATGGTGTTTTTCTCGGATTTTAAGCTTTGGTCATCATGTGCATGCATAACGTTAGTGGTTTTAATATATTTATTGTCTTTGAGCTTTTTGGATTTTACTTACCTGCGGTTCCATTTTGTGGGACTGTAGATTTTGATGCAGGTTTTGAGGGGGCTGAGCCTGAGGATGCGGCTCCGCCTGAGGAGTAGGGACATCGGCTATATTTTGTGTTTTGAAGATTATTGCTGTTTATGCTTATTGTATTTTATTTGATTTGATGTTGATTTGTAAACAAAAATCGTATTATGTTGACATGTGGATTTTCAGTACTTTGGTATTGTATTAAACTCTGGTACTTAGTTATTTGACTTAACCTTTCCGCTGCGTATTTTATTGTACACGTGTTGTATTGCACACACTCAGCACATGT